>OZ025263.1:30764095-30840133 GCA_964019135.1 Arenicola marina
TAGTGTATGTTAATGGGTCCTTTCCGGCCGTTTTGAATTCCGTGTTATACTCCCATGTATTTATAAATATCATAAATCTGGCTTTGTAATGTCTACTTACGTTTTTTGAGGACTAGTGCCTTAGCAAGGCTCTGTGGTCCCGTTTCCTTTGCCTCCACCTTCTCCTTGGGTTCTTCTACAGCAGTCTTTGCATCCTTACTTTCTTCTTTGCCTTTATCTTCTTCCTTGCCTTTACTTTCTCCTTCGTTGGCCTCCTTAACGGCTGTCTCCTTGTCCTTATCTGCCACGTCTTTTTCTTTATCAACGCTGTCTTTTTCCTTTTCTTTCTCACCACTGTCTTTTTCCTTTTCTTTCTCACCACTGTCTTTATCTTTGCCAGATGTCTCATCTCCCTCTGAGGTCTTTGAATCAGATTTCTCGTCGCCTTCCTTAGGAGTCTCCTTATCTTTCTGCTGTTCTGTTTCCATATCTTCATCTTTTTTCTGCTCGTCAGATTTCTCCTTTGTTTCTGAGGTGTCCATCGCATTCTCTTCCTGTACTTTGTTCTCGGATTCCTTCTTCTCATCCAGGTCGCCAGATTCTACAACGGAGTCTTTCTTTTCCTCGATCTCTGGGGTTTCTTTCTCGCCCTCGGCTTCTTTACTTCCTTCCTTCACAACAGATTTCTCGACGGTTTCCATCTCCGTGTCATCTTTTTCACTCTGGGCTGTCCCTTTGCTCCCATCGTCCACAGGTTCCTCCACGGACTTCCCCTTATCCGCGCCAGAAGCCTCTTTAGATACTTCCTTCTCATCCTTTGCTGGAGAACCCTCATCTGGGATCTTCTCCTCACCGGAAGCTCCTTCAGACTTTTCCACCTTCTTCGACGGAGAGCTCCCATCCGGTTCTTTCTCGGCTGATGAGCTCTCATCCTGGGTTTTCTTCTCTCCTTCCCCGGACTTTTCACTCTCCTTCGCCGGAGAGGACTTGCCTTCGTCGGTAGAGGGCGCTATGCCGCTGCCGCCAGTCGCCGCGTCCTTGTCGCATAGCATTTTCATCAGTTCCGGAGCTTTTTCTTCCTTCTCCAGCTGGGCGGCTGTGGCGGCGGCTGTGGCTGTGGACTCGGTGGCTGTGGCTGTGGCTGACTTGGGCAGTACGGCCACGAGGCTGTGCTTCTGTAGGGTATAAACAGGGCTATGTCTTAGCCTCCACCGATACGCGTGCGATTTAAATATCAGACATCTTGAACTTCTTCTTATACATGAAGATGTACACTAACTACCAAATTATTTTAGCAGTATGCATTTCGTGAATTTGCGACTTGTGACTGCCTGGGTAACATTATTGTGGTTATTATGAAATATTAAAACATATGCATACATGTATGTCACTGTAATAGCACATCTTGAATGCGATGCGATCTTTTACATAAAATTTCACTCACGTCACTGCCGCTATCGTAAAGCCGGTAGAGATTGGGGGGGGGGGGTCTGGTATGCCACTCACGTCACTGCCGCTATCGTAAAGCCGGTAGAGATGGGGGGCGGGGGGCGGGGGGGGGGGGGTGTCTGGTATGCCACTCACGTCACTGCCGCTGTCGTTGCGCCGGTAGAGGGGAGGGGGGGCGGGGGGGGCCTGGTATGCCACTCACGTCACTGCCGCTATCGTAAAGCCGGTAGAGATGGGGGGGCGGGGGGGGGGGGGGTGTCTGGTATGCCACTCACGTCACTGCCGCTATCGTAACGCCGGTAGAGGTGGAACTCAGTCAGGCTCTCCGTCCCGTTCACCGTCTCAAACTCTGCCACCTGTAAATTAACAACATGGAGCGGGTTAATTAACATTATGGACCGGGTTAATTAACATTATGAACGGTCTTAATTAACAAAATGGACCAGGTTAATTAACATATTGGACCGGGTTAAATTAACATTGTAGACTGGGATAAATCACAAAATGGACTGGGGTAATGTAAGAGCCTGATTAATTAAGATTGTAGAGCGGATTAATTGAGATCATGGACCAGGCAACTTAAACTAAAGTGCATAGAATGCTAGACTTTTCGGATAATGCAAACCAGTGCAGGATAACAATTATGCAAATTATGAAGATCTTAGTCTAGACCCCCGGTGAGATTGTCCAGGACTGGCCATTCAGAGTGAGGGAGGGGGGGGGGGCAGGGGGGGGGGTCAGGGTGTCTGCCGCGTGGCGTCCTTGACCTTGTTCTTGATGAGGGCGATCATGCCGATCCTGGTGAGGGTGTGTTGTCTGGAGAGACCCTCCTTGGGGACGCCGTCCGAGTAGTACTTGTCATTCTCGCCGCCGTCCGGCTCACACAGATGGCGCATAAACAGAGCCACGTACGCCTTGAAGACGCGCTCGTGTTTGCCCTTCAGGTCGCGGACGCGCCTGCCAAGGTCATATCAAATAGCAATTATAGAATTTTTTGCATTTTTTTCATAAACGTGTTATATTTATCAAAGCAAATAAAGACGGATTTTATATACAGAATCAGAAACTTCACCAATGATGTACAAGCTTTGGACAAGTTACTGATTCTGTATATAACAGTAAAATCATTGGTCAAGTTACTGATTCTGTATATAACAGTAAAATCATTGGCCAAGTTACTGATTCTGTATATAACAGTAAAATCATTGGCCAAGTTACTGATTCTGTATATAACAGAAAAATCATTGGCCAAGTTACTGATTCTGCATATAACAGTAACATCATTGGTCAAGTTACTGATTCTGCATATAACAGTAACATCATTGGTCAAGTTACTTATTCTGTACATAACACTATAATTTCAATAATTACACGCCATACAACTGGTGAAGATCCCAGATCTTAGGGTGACAGAGCGCTGTCGCCCACTTATATAGTAGTAGGACATGGCAAGAGCACCGGCTGCACGTAAGATAATCATTATCTGAAGACATGTGAAATGAGTGCTTAAGGTCCTAGCCAAACGCTCTTTTTGGCAGCCATCATGTGCACTGACCACTGGGAGTTGTAGGGGTCATCGGGCTTAGTGACAGACTGACTGACCACTGGGAGTTGTAGGGGTCATCGGGCTTAGTGACAGACTGACTGACCACTGGGAGTTGTAGGGGTCATCGGGCTTAGTGACAGACTGACTGACCACTGGGAGTTGTAGGGGTCATCGGGCTTCTGTCTATCTGGATTTGTACACAGACTGACCACTGGGAGTTGTAGGGGTCGTCGGGCTTAGTGACAGACTGACTGACCACTGGGAGTTGTAGGGGTCATCGGGCTTAGTGACAGACTGACTGACCACTGGGAGTTGTAGGGGTCATCGGGCTTAGTGACAGACTGACTGACCACTGGGAGTTGTAGGGGTCATCGGGCTTCTATCTATCTGGATTAGTACACAGACTGACCACTGGGAGTTGTAGGGGTCGTCGGGCTTAGTGACAGACTGACTGACCACTGGGAGTTGTAGGGGTCATCGGGCTTCTGTCTATCTGGATTTGTACACAGACTGACCACTGGGAGTTGTAGGGGTCGTCGGGCTTAGTGACAGACTGACTGACCACTGGGAGTTGTAGGGGTCGTCGGGCTTCTATCTATCTGGATTAGTACACAGACTGACCACTGGGAGTTGTAGGGGTCGTCGGGCTTAGTGACAGACTGACTGACCACTGGGAGTTATAGGGGTCATCGAGCTTCTGTCTATCTGGATTTGTACACAGACTGACCACTGGGAGTTGTAGGGGTCGTCGGGCTTCTATCTATCTGGATTAGTACACAGACTGACCACTGGGAGTTGTAGGGGTCGTCGGGCTTCTATCTATCTGGATTAGTACACAGACTGACCACTGGGAGTTGTAGGGGTCGTCGGGAGGCAGCCCGTAGCGCATCACGGCGTCTAGGAAGGAGCGTCTCTGTCTGGCGTTGAAGCCCAGGACCTCGTAGAAGCCATTGACCTTGGCGAGGAGAGGGGGGAGGGGCTCCGGACGGGTAGATACCGGCTTCGGCTGCTTGCCCTTCTTCAACTTGCCCCTGTGGAGGGTAGAACAATGGGATATAATGCGGGTTCTACAGCACAAATTATATATCTAAAGGTGTTTTCTCCAACACGATACAAGTATTCATCCACCAGCTGTATGATTGTATTGTATGATTGGGTTGAGGCGTATGGTTCGCTGTATAATATAATAGATCCATGTGTTAAGGTCCTGATGAGTTCTGTAGGGAGGAAAAGCGAATTTTGTCGTTTGTGGTATTAGTGCTTGTCGTGTATCGTCGATGTTCGTGCTCTTCATATCAAAGTGATACATAAACCATGCGTTCCTTGCGTAGGACTTTAACATTACATAGTATAAATATCTTATGTGTATGTGTCAGTATTGCAGAAGATAAAAGATGTTCTTATCCATTCACAACATTACGTACAATAAACCATCACAAAATGAGTAATAAAGAGAACAGATGTATTGTGCACATGGCGCCGGGCAGTAAGACGGAGACGGAGGAACCTTGCCCCAGGTGCAGGTGCCAAGGTTCGAACCCACGACCTGTTGATCTGCTGCTCAGCCTGCTCACGCACTGAACCAGAGACTCGCCAATAAACAAAACAAAAACCATGGAATGCCCTAAACATGAAATGAAACAAGACGGGGAAACTGAGAACCGATCTCTGCCCGGTACGGTTGTCTTACTTTACTGCTAAATGGTCTGCTTCCTTAAGGGTAATTAAGAAGACACGGTCAAAGCGATGTCCACCAAGGCGGATCACGCTATGGGAAATCTATGGGATGACGTCATCATCGTCAATGGTTAACAATGAGCTATGGCTTTAGACCCGCTGTGTGCACGCGAGAGCTAATTTTCTTATTTTCTATAAATGCATTTATTTCCATTGTACTACAGGAGTCACAGGCCCATTGTACAACGAAAGGCCATGAATAAGGCCATGAAACATCCGGGCTCCGGGCCCATTGCACAAAGAAAGGCCATAAATAAGGCCGTGAAACCTCCGGACTCCGGGCCCTTTGTACAAAGAAACACCATGAAACCTCCGGGCTCCGGGCCCATTGCACAAAGACAGGCTATGAATAAGGCCATGAAACTTCCGAGCTCCGGGCACATTGCACAAAGAAAGGCCATGAATAAGGCCATGAAACTTCCGAGCTCCGGGCCCATTGCACAAAGAAAGGCCATGAATAAGGCCATAAAACCTCCGGGCTCCGGGCCCATTGTACAAAGAAAGGCCATGAATAAGGCCATGAAACCTCCGGGCTCCGGGCCCATTGCACAAAGAAAGGCCATGAATAAGGCCATGAAACTTCCGGGCTCCGTGCCCATTGCACAAAGAAAGGCCATAAATAAGGCCATGAAACCTCCGGGCCCATTGCACAAAGAAAGGCCATGAATAAGGCCATGAAACTTCCGGGCTCCGTGCCCATTGCACAAAGAAAGGCCATAAATAAGGCCATGAAACCTCCGGGCCCATTGTACAAAGAAAGGCCATGAATAAGGCCATGAAACTTCCGGGCTCCGTGCCCATTGCACAAAGAAAGGCCATGAAACTTCCGGGCTCCGGGCCCATTGCACAAAGAAAGGCCAAAAATAAGGCCATGAAACCTCCGGGCCCATTGTACAAAGAAAGGCCATGAATAAGGCCATGAAACTTCCGGGCTCCGTGCCCATTGCACAAAGAAAGGCCATAAATAAGGCCACGAAACCTCCGGGCCCATTGTACAAAGAAAGGCCATGAATAAGGCCATGAAACTTCCGAGCTCCGGGCACATTGCACAAAGAAAGGCCATGAATAAGGCCATGAAACTTCCGAGCTCCGGGCCCATTGCACAAAGAAAGGCCATGAATAAGGCCATAAAACCTCCGGGCTCCGGGCCCATTGTACAAAGAAAGGCCATAAATAAGGCCATGAAACCTCCGGGCTCCGGGCCCATTGCACAAAGAAAGGCCATGAATAAGGCCATAAAACCTCCGGGCTCCGGGCCCATTGTACAAAGAAAGGCCATAAATAAGGCCATGAAACTTCCGGGCTCCGTGCCCATTGCACAAAGAAAGGCCATAAATAAGGCCATGAAACCTCCGGGCCCATTGCACAAAGAAAGGCCATGAATAAGGCCATGAAACTTCCGGGCTCCGTGCCCATTGCACAAAGAAAGGCCATAAATAAGGCCATGAAACCTCCGGGCCCATTGTACAAAGAAAGGCCATGAATAAGGCCATGAAACTTCCGGGCTCCGTGCCCATTGCACAAAGAAAGGCCATAAATAAGGCCATGAAACCTCCGGGCCCATTGCACAAAGAAAGGCCATGAATAAGGCCATGAAACTTCCGGGCTCCGTGCCCATTGCACAAAGAAAGGCCATAAATAAGGCCATGAAACCTCCGGGCCCATTGCACAAAGAAAGGCCATGAAACTTCCGGGCTCCGTGCCCATTGCACAAAGAAAGGCCATAAATAAGGCCATGAAACCTCCGGGCCCATTGCACAAAGAAAGGCCATGAATAAGGCCATGAAACTTCCGGGCTCCGGGCCCATTGCACAAAGAAAGGCCATAAATAAGGCCATGAAACCTCCGGGCCCATTGCACAAAGAAAGGCCATGAATAAGGCCATGAAACTTCCGGGCTCCGTGCCCATTGCACAAAGAAAGGCCATAAATAAGGCCATGAAACCTCCGGGCCCATTGCACAAAGAAAGGCCATGAATAAGGCCATGAAACTTCCGGGCTCCGGGCCCATTGCACAAAGAAAGGCCATGAATAAGGCCGTGAAACCTCCGGGCTCCGGGCCCATTGTACAAAGAAAGGCCATGAATAAGGCCATGAAACCTCCGGGCTCCGGGCCCATTGCACAAAGAAAGGCCATGAATAAGGCCATAAAACCTCCGGGCTCCGGGCCCATTGTACAAAGAAAGGCCATGAATAAGGCCATGAAATCTCCGGGCTCCGGGCCCATAGTACAAAGAAAGGTCATGAATAAGGCCATAAAACCTCCGGGCTCCGGGCCCGTTGTACAAAGAAAGGCCATGAATAAGGCCATGAAACTTCCGGGCTCCGTGCCCATTGCACAAAGAAAGGCCATAAATAAGGCCATGAAACCTCCGGGCCCATTGCACAAAGAAAGGCCATGAATAAGGCCATGAAACTTCCGGGCTCCGGGCCCATTGCACAAAGAAAGGCCATGAATAAGGCCGTGAAACCTCCGGGCTCCGGGCCCATTGTACAAAGAAAGGCCATGAATAAGGCCATGAAACCTCCGGGCTCCGGGCCCATTGCACAAAGAAAGGCCATGAATAAGGCCATAAAACCTCCGGGCTCCGGGCCCATTGTACAAAGAAAGGCCATGAATAAGGCCATGAAATCTCCGGGCTCCGGGCCCATAGTACAAAGAAAGGTCATGAATAAGGCCATAAAACCTCCGGGCTCCGGGCCCGTTGTACAAAGAAAAGCCATGAATAAGGCCATGAAACCTCCGGGCTCCGGGCCCATTGTACAAAGAAAGGCCATGAATAAGGCCATAAAACCTCCGGGCTCCGGGCCCGTTGTACAAAGAAAAGCCATGAATAAGGCCATGAAACCTCCGGGCTCCGGGCCCATTGTACAAAGAAAGGCCATGAATAAGGCCATGAAACCTCCGGGTTTCGAACCAGGGACCTATTGATTTGCAGTTAAGTGTTCTGCCCCCAGAGGACCACAACTCCGTCACGAAGGCTCCACGGATCCCCCTTTGGATGGTTGGTTGGTTGTATATTCAGGACGCTTTTACCGCGTACGGTCCCATCGCGTCAATGGAAGAAGGGAGAGGGGAGCCATGTCCCCGGAGCCAGGCACAACCCACCGATCCACGTACCGTTACGCTCTCGGGTGGCCAGAGCGCTCAAGGCGAGTGCTCTGACATGGCTCAGGGACAAATCAGGGGAAAATCAGTTTTTGTGCTTCCTGTGGGAACCCTGCCACTGAGCTAACGAGGCGGCCCCTCCCCCTTTGGAAGGTGATTACGTACTTCTTTCCCTCCTCGTCCACAGTGTACTCCGTGTCCGAGTCTGGCTCCGTGTCATCTCCGTTGCTGGCCGGGTCGTAGTCAGACAGGTACGTCGCCTCCTCAACCACGCGCTTTGGCTGAAGGGTACACACCATTAAATATAGTAAAGTCTGCTATATAATGGCAAGGCGTTTGGGCTGAAGGGTACACACCACAACTATAATCTGGACCAAAATGTAAGAATTAATGGTAAGACACTTAGACTAGTATTGCTCAAGATTATAGTTCTTTAACTTAATGTTGCAGTTCAGTCTCGAAACACACAAGTAAATAATATAAGTTAGGTAGTCTTGGCGTTGTCAATTACATGTTGTGCATATGGAGTGCGTAAATCTGCACCATTCTGTTCATGACCAATATAACTAACTGCTTGTTCGTTAATTCTTAAAATGACGCAGACTTACGCTGATAACGCACTCCTCATGACATGATAAAAGCTGTGGTGTAGAAATAATGAACGTTTGGAAAACGTGACATCACAGGTTTGCGTAAGAACGTCGTTAGACCATGTGATTATCTTAAGCCACGTGATTTTACCTTGGCGGCTTCCGGCTCCAGAAGAGCTGCCTGCTGCTCCGCGTAGTTTATCTGTTTCCGGATTCGCTTCCCTTTCCCCAGCGTCCGGAGCAACGCCTCCGCCTCCTGTTGTTGCTATAGAAACCAAAACAAACCGGAACGATGGTGAACAATTTGGCGTAGTTGAAAGTAAAGATTCCAAGGATGTAGATTTTATACCTATTTCTAAATAAGATGTGTGCCGTTATATTTCATAAGTTAAGACGATAACAAGTTCACAGTTCTAAAATCTATTTTCATTTCGTAAGCAGACTGAGGTAAAAAAATCAACAAGTCATTGGCGCATTGGCTGTCCTGGCCTCTGCCCCCTCCGCCCCCCCGTCCCCCCCCCCCCCCACTGCCGACACTCTTGGCAGACCTACCTGTAGCAGATGGTCGGCGTACGACTCCCCCAGCACCTTCTGCCAGTAGACCCTGTCCTCGGTCTCTGCCCCCTCCCCGCCCGGAACCCCCGCGCCGGCCGCTGACGTGGATGGCTCGGGCTCCTCCTCCTCGACCTCCTGCAAACAACCACGTGACCTCAGTGAATAAACAGTGTTTTGTTTATGTATAAAATAGTGAGAATGACAAGAGTGAAAACTAACCGAGCCTTAAATCTTTACGTTTATAACAATAGTAATATGGATAACTTAGGGAATGCTTGCGGAATCGAGTCAGGCATGCTGTTTTTCGCCTACATTTATATCAGCATAAGAAACGTTAAATATTTGAATATTCCTCTATTTCAAGGAAATCCTGCATTCCACGGGAACGAACCAGCCAACACCAATTTTCTCATAAGCACATTTCGTCAATTTTTTTCGTTTGGGTTTTATTGTTGTATTCAAAGCCTTCGACATACAAATTTAAAACACTTTCAACACTTAATGAATGTCCTGAACATATAAATTTTGTGCGGGCGGATGGATAAGGATCAATAGTGACTAATGGCGGATAATCGGAATTTCCTTTTCGGTGCCGAGTTCCGTAGCAACCGCATGGAACAGGGGCGCCATCTAGTGAAGGAATCACCGATGCGTAACAACTACGTCCCGGGTATATCCCCAAGGTGGATTGAAAGGTGGTGGTGAGAGTAGGATGGTTCCAGTGCCCCTACGTGCACCGGATGTGAACGGTGTGTGCATTTCATTGAAATAGGCATACCCCTATCGGCACACCCGGAAGTTCCCTGTCACGCGTCGCGGGTCCCGCGCGGGATACCGAAGCTGGCCCAAAGACATGCGCCCATTGCTTGGTTCATCTTCCATGTTAGAACCCACGAAACGTATTATTGTAGTAAACGTTAGGCGTGAGTAATACGTGAGCTATGCTATTGCTTACCTCTTCGGCGTCGTCATCCTTCATCTGGTAGGTGGCGACCTGGAAGGACCTGAGGTAGTCGTTCAGGCCGGTCTCTCGGTGCACCTCGCCCTGCTGGGAGCGGTCCAACAGCTTCTCCACCGCCTCGTCATCGTAGACCACTAGATGGCGACACCAATCACAAGCTCTTCATACTGACATGGCGCCTCGTACGCCACTAGATGGCGACACCAATCACAAGCTCTTCATACTGGCATGGCGCCTCGTCATTGTACACCACTAGATGGCGACACCAATCACAAGCCCTTCATACACACGTGTTACACGACATGGCCATTTTAAACCACTAGATGGCGACACCAATCACAAGCCCTTCATACACACGTGTTACACGACATGGCCATTTTACACCACTAGGTGGCGGCACCAATCACAAGCTCTTCATACACACGTGTGTTGTCCGTTTTCACGAGGTAAGTTCCTGTAAGTTCTTTCTGACAAAATCACACCGCGCCTTAGCAATACTAAAGTCGCCTCATAATATGTGCAAGCATTTCTTGAGCAAGCAAATATAGTCTTTACTTCCAATGTATTTATTCAAGCTTAACAGTTTTGACATCATGTTCTTTCTCTTAGCAAACACGTAAGCCACATAAGATCACCCTCAGATTCGCATTTATAATGCTTCCTTTGCATTTGGATTCAGCGATATCACGTGGCAACATCAACAAGCGATATGACCCTGACCTTGGCCTTCCTCTGTGTCCTTGAAGAGATCCTCAGCTCCGTATTTCAAGATGTCGTTCATTTCTTGCTTGGAGAGCGATTCCTTCTTGGTGGCGTCCATGGATTGGTTACCCATGGCCAGACCCTTGTGGATCACCAGCTCCGTCAACATCATCTTCTTCTTACACACCTATAAAAGCCCATACATTCAATGAGTATCTACAGGTAACTACATGCTTCTATTTTTGCCATGTAATTTTAAATTTGATTGAATGTAATTTGTGTTCTTGTTACAATCAACTGAATATTATTATTATTATATTTTAACTCCTTTTGTCAAGCCTTTTCACAAGGTCATAGTTAGGTGATAGGAAATTAGCAATCTCACATTGGAAGATTAAAATGTCATATTAAACGTTATTGAAGTTAAACTGTAGCAACCTCACATAGAAGATTAAAATGTCATATTAAACGTTATTGAAGTTAAACTGTAGCAATCTCACATGGAAGATAAAAATGTCATATTAAACGTTATTGAAGTTAAACTATAATGAATTAAAATGACTTCATATATAGGAAGAGAAATCGGTTTAATTAATTTATTAAATTGATATTAACTTAAATCGTATCCAAAGAAATAAACTATACACTGTTATTACAGAATATATATATTTATAAATAGTATATAAATATGCCATATTATTACTTAATCAGGTTATTAACCCACCGAAGCCATCTTCTCCTCCACCGTCTTGCGCGTTACGAAGCGGTAGATCATCACTTGGTTCTTCTGTCCGATCCTGTGAGCTCGACTGAACGCCTATAAATAAAAGGTTAGTTGTCAAACAGTTTGTGCGAAGACCTACAAATAAAAGTTCAATGGTCAAGTAGCTTGACTCAATGTGAATAAAGAAAGGGTTAATGGTCAAGCAACTTGATTCAATGTGAATAAAGAAAGGGTTAATGGTCAGCCGGCTGGATTCAACGCCTACGACTGAACTAATGGCCCATCAGCAATATCCAAAGAGAACATCGGCGGCCTCTTAGTTCAACAAACCATAAATGAAGAGCGGTATATTCCTGCCTAAGCCACGTGCTGTTAGGCTCTGAGGTGGCCAGAGCACTCTAACCCACTGAGCTATCGGGGCGGCCGCTCTATAAGCTATGGAGCCACACGCTACCTGGATGTCGTTGTGGGGGTTCCAGTCCATGTCGTAGATGATGACGGTGTCGGCTGTGGCCAGGTTGATGCCCAAGCCGCCCGCCTTGGTCGACAAGAGGAACACAAACTGCGGCGATGTCGCACCTACGACAGGAATGAAATGCTGGTGCTTTAAACCGCTTTTTAAGGGGCTAAATTGGGTCAACACATTTCTTAATATAATGAAATGGGTTGGATGTAATATGCACACCCGTTTGCAGGTGCCAAGGTGTTTACCATACCGTGACAGACCGAGAGATAACTCAGGTTAAAATGGGCAGCGGGGCGCAGAGGGATAACCAGTCGTGGGAGGAAGATGGTTACACCATCACCATGGGCAGTGGAAGGCAGATTGTTAAACACTATTAATCGGAATTTGAAATCGCAATTTGAATTTGAGTTGAGTGGTTTTATGCCTGACTCATTGATCTGTCTGCGGTCTAGTGCGCTAACCACTACACCATGGGGGCCCCTACGTGTTGTGTGAGGCACAAGATTAACCCATGGGCTGATGGACAGACAGATGGTAACACCATGGGCAGTGGGAGGCACAGGGTTAATTAAACCAGGGGCTGCGGGAGGCAGAGGGTTAATTAAACTATGGACAGTGGGAGGCAGAGGGTTAATTAAACCATGGGCAGTGGGAGACAGATGTTAAACAACCATGGACAGATGGTTAAACCATGGGCAGTGGGAGACAGATGGTTAACCATTGGGCAGTGTGAGACAGGGTTAAGCCATGGACAGTGGGAGCTAGAGGGTTAATTAAACCATGGGCAGTGAGATGCAGAGGGTTAATTAAACCATGGGCTGTGGGAGACGGAGGGTTAACGCCTCGTGCTTACAGTTGAAGCGGTCGATGGACTCCTGTCGCAAGCCGCCGGTCACACTGCCGTCAATCCGCTCGTACTTGTAATCCCAGGCCACGAGGAAGTCCTCCAGGATGTCCAGCATCCTCGTCATCTAAACAGGACATCACAGTCGCCTTGTAATCAATCGTACATCTCTCGCTAAATTTGCTAGCTTGATATTTTTCAACAGGCCAAGAGCCATATATCAAGAAGAAATATGAATACGTGTATGTCTAATTCAGCATATATATACAAATAAATATCCTACATATACTATATATTATGCTGTGTTTGTTGTAAAAACAAGTAGCTGAACTTCCTGGCATTTTGTGGCTGGTGTTGCGCAAATTGGGGTATCGGACTAACGCAAGACTAAAAGCCACACATACATACATGCATAGTGACACACAGTGAAAATACCTCCTTAGTAGAATCATATAAAGCATACAGAGAAAATCCTTACTATTACTTTAAAATGCCATGTTGGTGTTTTGAGCCTAGAAACCACCCAGGGAAACTGACATCGGGTTGGGAAAAGTGGCCCCAGATGCAGGTAGCATGACTCGAACCCATGACCTGTTGATCTGCATGGCACGATATATCCTTACAGGCTAAAAGTGCCGTTAAACCCCAATCAAATCAAACCTGTTGATCTGCACCTCAAGCCTGCTAACCATACGTCACATACGCATAGTTTAAAAGGACATTAAAAAAATATGTCTCCCAAACTAAGTGTGCACTCATTTTATTTATTTATTTATTTGTTTTTCTTCCTTGACTGAATGCATGTCAGCAAGATTTGCGTACACTTGGTTTGAATAAATGATACTTGATTTGACTTGCCAACTTAGCTAGGGAGGATTGCTGTATGCACAGATTGGGTTACCTTGCCAACTTAGCTAGGGAGGATTGCTGTATGCACAGATTGGGTTACCTTGCCAACTTAGCTAGGGAGGATTGCTGTATGCACAGATTGGGTTACCTTGCCAACTTAGCTAGGGAGGATGGCTCTATGCACAGATTGCGTTACCTGGGAGAAGATGAGCACACGGTGGCCGTCACGCTTTAGCTTCTTCAGCATCTTTTCCAGAAGGATAAGTTTCCCAGAAGCCTTTGTGAGAGACTCGCCCTCGTACAGCCCGGAATGGGTCAGCACTGCATCCTGAAATCACATACAGACACGCCCATGGGAGGATGAATTTGTCGCGGCCGTTGATATGTATATTCGCTCTCGGTAACCTCGTTAAGTAAATAAAGTTTATAAACAAAAAGGATGAATGAACAAAATCTACCTGAGGGATAGGCCACAAACGAGAGTAAACGATCAACAATGACACATCGGTTCTATCGACGGCACCAAAGGGTTAACACATTCTCTTTGACGCACGCAAAGGGTTAAAATGCCCCACGATTAATTTGCAAACAGTGAGCACCCCCTGAGGGCGACAGAGCTTAGACAGCCATCCATTGGCCACACGTGGTCTTCGGGGGAGGAACCTATAGCACGGAATGCATGACGCCTACCTGCTCGGCGGCCGGGAACAGGTACGGGTGGTTACAGCACTTGCGCAGATCCATCATGATGTTGATGAGCGACGTCTGATTAGAGTAGCCCTTAACGTTGAGCGCTTCGTAGTTCTTCGTCAGGATGTGTTTGTAGAATTTCTTCTGGAGCGTGGAGAGTTCGATGCGGACGATGAACTCGCACTTGTCCGGAATGTCCGTCAAGACGTCCTGTTTCAGTCTCCGGAGCATGTGCGGCGCCAGCATGTCGTGGAGTCGCTTCACCTGCTCCTCCTTGGCCACGTCCGAAAACTGATCCAGAAAGGCCGTCATGTCGCTAAGGGAGGGGGAACCGAAAGCCTTAATGTTTAACAGGGACCCAGGAAATCACGGTGTCAAGTCTATAACAGGGACCCAGGCACTGACGGTATCATGTCTATAACAGGGACCCAGGCACTGACGGTATCAAGTCTATAACAGGGACCCAGGCACTGACGTTATCATGTCTATAACAGGGACCCAGGCACTGAGGGTGGCAAGTCTATAACAAGGACCCAGGCACTGACGGTATCAAGTCCATAACAGGGACCCAGGCACTGACGGTATCAAGTCTATAACAGGGAACCAGGTACTGACGGTATCATATTTATAACAGGGACCCAGGCACTGACAATATCATGTCTATAACAGGGACCCAGGCACTGACGATATCATGTCTATACCAGGGACCCAGGCACTGACGTCATCACGTCTATACCAGGGACCCAGGCACTGACGTCATCACGTCTATAACAGGGACCCAGTCACTGACAGTGTCACACATAAAAACAGGGATCCGGGCACTGGTGCTTTAGTTTGTCTGAATCAAAGAGCCTATGATGAGCGGTAATCACGGGACTCACTCAAACACCCCGGGCTCCAGGAAGTTCATGAGGTTGAAGAGTTCCTCCAAGTTGTTCTGGAGCGGCGTGCCCGTCAGGAGTAATTTGTAGTTGACCTTGTACTGACTCAGCGTCCGGAAAAACTGATGACAGAAAACGTTAAACAAGTCAAAACAGAAAAAAAAATCGGTGGAAACGCCAGCATAGTGCATGTAGTGTCCGGTGTGAAGGCATCAAAATGACGAAAGCAATTTGGATTTTTGACATTTGTATATACTATGTGCATAATATAAAGCCCTTGCACTTTTTAGCAAGGACGACAGATTGCTGGCTGATATAACAGTGACTGGTAACTGCTAAGACGGGCTTATGTTTATTGTGCTAAGCGACCTACCGGTAAATGACTACTGATACCGTCCCATGTTTATTAATGTGCTAGGCAACCTAGCAATCGATTGTTCTTGATATGGTCTGACGTTTATTCATGTGTTTATGATCATTAGTGCCAAGCGACATACCAAAAATGTTTGCAATGAGACTGTCCCATGTTTACTAATGTGCCAAGCGACCCACTAGAGACTAGTTTATGTTGAAAGGTCCACTGTTTGTTAATGTGTTAAGCGACCTACCACAGAGACTGTCCGATGTTTTATTATTGTTTGAAGTGACCTACCAGCGACTGGTTAATGCTGCGATGGTCCACTGTTTGTTAATGTGCTAAGCGACCCACCAGCGACTGATTAAATGCTGAGAAGGTCCACTGTTTGTTTATGTGCTAAGCGACCTACCAGCGACTGGTTGCTCTTGAGGCGATGTGCCTCGTCAATGACGAGCATGGCCCAGTCAATGGACGCCAGCGTGGCCGCGTCGATGTTGGGGAACTCGTATGACGTCAGAATGACGTCAAACTTGGGCTTGAAGCCCTCCTTCATGCGACTGGGTCTGCTGAGGGAGTGGAAGGCGCCTTCCTTGTAGCAGAACTCTCGCTCTCTGCGGTTAGAAGGAGAGGCAATGATGAATTTTAAATCACTGATGATAAAGTGGTAAATAAAAATGATGTATGGAAGTGACATATATCTCGGTAATTTGGCGTGAAACTGCCATAATTGAAAATAAATAAGTAAATAGATAAAGATATTTTTTTCACGTTTACGATTTCCATATGCACGCTGCAAATTAGTTCATACGCACAAATTGAAATACTAAAGACTGACAGGAGTGCATTTATATTACTATACGAGTCATTTTGCTGTGGTGTCAGATGGATCATAACTTGGGGCCATCAACTTATCTATTCTAACATCTGTACGATTAACATCGCGACAACTCAGTGCGGGAGCTGAAGGCCTAGAAAAGTGTCTTTTACCTGATGATGCTCCGGTTGACCTGTTGGCCCATATAGGTCACGACGTAGAGTTCCGGGGCCCAAAATTCGAATTCTCTCTCCCAGTTGGGAACTGTAGACAGCGGGGCGGTTACCAGGAAAGGACCCTGCGTGTAACCCTTTTGGCAAAAAAAAAAAAACTAAGATTAATTTACTGTGTAATTGTGTCGAACAATATCGCAAAATAATTTTTTTTTAAATTAACAGCTGCGTTAACATTACGCAATGGAGACTTAAAACGTCACTTTAGTTATGTTGATGACCAAGGCTACAAAAACACCATACATATAACAGCGATCAAGTCCACAGCCGGCTTCACACCTACCACACCAGAACAAAGACTGTAATGGTGCCACATTTATAACAGGGACCCAGGCCTATAAGTCGCGTATTCAACAGAGACCCAGGCACTGACGATATCACGGATAACAGAGACCCAGGCACTGACGATTTAACAGGGACCCAGGCACTGACGATATCACGCATAACAGAGACCCAGGCACTGACGATATCACGGATAACAGAGACCCAGGCACTGACGATTTAACAGGGACCCAGGCACTGACGATATCACGCATAACAGAGACCCAGGCACTGACGATATCACGGATAACAGAGACCCAGGCACTGACGATTTAACAGGGACCCAGGCACTGACGATTTAACAGGGACCCAGGCACTGACGATATCACGGATAACAGAGACCCAGGCACTGACGATTTAAGAGGGACCCAGGCACTGACGATTTAACAGGGACCCAGGCACTGACGATATCACGGATAACAGAGACCCAGGCACTGACGATTTAAGAGGGACCCAGGCACTGACGATTTAACAGGGACCCAGGCACTGACGATATCACGCATAACAGAGACCCAGGCACTGACGATATCACGGATAACAGAGACCCAGGCACTGACGATTTAACAGGGACCCAGGCACTGACGATTTAACAGGGACCCAGGCACTGACGATATCACGGATAACAGAGACCCAGGCACTGACGATTTAAGAGGGACCCAGGCACTGACGATTTAACAGGGACCCAGGCACTGACGATATCACGGATAACAGAGACCCAGGCACTGACGATTTAACAGGGACCCAGGCACTGACGATTTAACAGGGACCCAGGCACTGACGATATCACGGATAACAGAGACCCAGGCACTCACGGTTTAACAGGGACCCAAGAACTGACTGTTTAACCGGGACCCAGGCACTGACGATGTCACGCAGATAACAGGGATCAAGGCACTGACGGTTTAACAGGGACCCAGGAACTGGCGTTTTAACAGGGACCCAGGCGCTGATGGCTTAACAGGGACCCAGGCACTTACGGTATCACAGACAACAGGGACCCAGGCACTGACGGTATCTTACAGATAACAGGGACCCAGACACTGGCGGTTTAGCAGGGACCCAGACACTGGCGGTTTAACAGGGACCCAGACACTGGCGGTTTAGCAGGGACCCAGGCGCTGATGGTTTAACAGGGATTCAGACACTGGCGGTTTAGCAGGGACCCAGGCGCTGATGGTTTAACAGGGACCCAGACACCGGCGGTTTAGCAGGGACCCAGGCGCCGCACCCACCTCCTTCCACAGTCCGTACAGGAAGGTGATGGACTGGATGGTCTTGCCGAGACCCATCTCGTCGGCCAGGATGGTGTTGGTGCCCTGGGAGTAGGAGAACCGCAGCCAGTTGAAGCCCTCCAGCTGGTAAGGGTGCAAGGTGCCCCCCGTGCTGCTAATGTAGTCAGGCTGCGTCTCCAGCTTCTTCTTCAACTACCAGAAGGATTTAAAAAAAAACAGTTAAGATTCATAATAATAATATTAACATTTATGGTGAAAAGTGTAAAATAAATGTTTATCGAAAGAGTGGTACTGTTGTCATGTTCCCAGGCGTCTCAATGACATTAACTTGTCAACTGGCCTCGTGTGTTGACTACGAGCCTAATAGAACTTACATATAAAATACTAATGTTCTCATGTTTTTTTATTAACAGAGAAAGGGCACGTTAACAAGGTATTTTGTACGTTCTAATATTATAGAAACACGAGGAAACGAAGCGGAATTTAAAATGTCAAACTCTTACCGCGGCCAGCTTGGGTTTTTCTCTCCGTCGGACGTCTTTCTGTTTCTGTATCTTGTCTCGCCTGAAAGAATTGTAAGTTATGTAAAGTCATGCGGCTGGTTGTACATATAATATGGCCTGCAATGACGATTTTGTTCAGTGAACGCGTTGGTAAAGGGACCAATAAAATACCTAACGCTGTTTAAACGAAGTAAATGTCCACGTGTTTCCGGTACTCACCGCTGTGACCAGAAGAGGTCCACGTGTTTCCGGTACTCACCGCCGTGTCCAGTAGAGGTCCACGTGTTTCCGGTACTCACCGCCGTGTCCAGTAGAGGTCCACGTGTTTCCGGTACTCACCGCCGTGTCCAGTAGAGGTCCACGTGTTTCCGGTACTCACCGCCGTGTCCAGTAGAGGTCCACGTGTTTCCGGTACTCACCGCCGTGTCCAATAGAGGTCCACGTGTTTACCGGTACTCACCGCCGTGTCCAGTAGAGGTCCACGTGTTTCCGGTACTCACCGCCGTGTCCA
Organism: Arenicola marina; assembly: GCA_964019135.1. NCBI lineage: Eukaryota > Metazoa > Annelida > Polychaeta > Arenicolidae > Arenicola > Arenicola marina. The sequence continues at coordinate 30,783,149 of OZ025263.1, forward strand.
GTAGAGGTCCACGTGTTTCCGGTACTCACCGCTGTGTCCAGTACAGATCCACGTGTTTCCGGTACTCTGCGCCGTGTCCAGTAGAGGTCCACGTGTTTCCGGTACTCACCGCAGTGTCCAGTAGATGTCCACCTGTTTCCGGTACTCACCGCCGTGTCCAGTAGAGGTCCACGTGTTTCCGGTACTCACCGTCGTGTCCCGTAGAGGTCCACGTGTTTCCGGTACTCACCGCCGTGTGCAGTAGAGGTCCACGTGTTTACCGGTACTCACCGCCGTGTCCAGTAGAGGTCCACGTGTTTCCGGTACTCACCGCCGTGTCCAGTAGAGGTCCACGTGTTTGCGGTACTCACCGCTGTGTCCAGTACAGATCCACGTGTTTCCGGTACTCTGCGCCGTGTCCAGTAGAGGTCCACGTGTTTCCGGTACTCACCGCAGTGTCCAGTAGATGTCCACCTGTTTCCGGTACTCACCGCCGTGTCCAGTAGAGGTTCACGTGTTTCCGGTACTCACCGCCGTGTCCAGTAGAGGTCCACGTGTTTCCGGTACTCACCGCCGTGTCCAGTAGAGGTCCACGTGTTTACCGGTACTCACCGCCGTGTCCAGTAGAGGTCCACGTGTTTCCGGTACTCACCGCCGTGTCCAGTAGAGGTCCACGTGTTTGCGGTACTCACCGCTGTGTCCAGTACAGATCCACGTGTTTCCGGTACTCTGCGCCGTGTCCAGTAGAGGTCCACGTGTTTCCGGTACTCACCGCAGTGTCCAGTAGATGTCCACCTGTTTCCGGTACTCACCGCCGTGTCCAGTAGAGGTCCACGTGTTTCCGGAAGTCCTCCTCCAGGGGAGCCGGTACTTCCGCTGACTCCTCCCACGTGCACTCCTCATACGGCAGGTCCTGCCACTTGACTAGATAGCGCGTCTCTCGACCCTTGCCACTAAAATACAAACAAACGGTGCATGTCAAAAGAGAAACATGGCTACCTCATCCGCCCATCAGCACAGCAGTCAACACTTATCGACGCCAGGCTAGGAGCAAACGTAAGATTAACACGTCCATAGCGATTCCACCTGCCATCAACGCATACAATTATGCTACTCTCTTTTTTCCCTTTAAAAACAATCATTTTCAAAATAAAATAACATAAACAAAAAACAAGACAATAAGCAATATTCCCAAGCCTTAAACATGGAACGGGAGAGAAAATACGGAAAGCACTTTCGCCCGAGAGAGATGTTGCTGCACTCAATGCGCATGCGCGGTGACCTACTCGTGAGTGATGATCCTGTGGATGCGTAGCCACTCGGGCTTGATGCCGTAGCGGTAGAACCGCTCCTCCATCTTGTTGGGGTCCTTGTTCTCCTTGTCCTTGTGGCGCATGCGCCCGTATGAGCTTCCGTCCTCCAGGGCTGGAGGCTCGTCCGGGTCGAATTTACGCTTGAACTGCATCGTGTACAGCTGAGACTCGTGCACTTCGCACTGCCAGTGGGAAAAATAATAATTTTTACCATTAAAATGTTATTTTTTACTATTAAAATATTATTGTTTACTATTAAAATAAAAAATTTTACTATTAAAATATTATTGTTTACTATTTAATTATTATTGTTTACTATTAAAATATTATTGTTTACTATTAAAATATTTATTTATATATATCTACCATCTTTCGATACAGTTTTAAAGTATCAAAATGAGCTCTCGCTGGTGGATTATAAAGTGTTATGGTATCTTGGGGGATATTTAGATATAAGGGGCGAATTTTACATCTAAGCGTGAATACGTCTTAAAAAAAACTTACAAGGGTTCACCGAATACGACCGAAACTAGCTCCTTAATGCATGTCGAAAGTAAAAATGTCGCTTCAAAATCTTAAAATGAAACTTTGTATGCTTAATCGAATTATCTACTTTGCTTAATTGAATTACCTACTTTGCTTGATTGAATTATCTACTTTGAGTAAGATGAACCCACATGTGGGGCCACAAACGGTACTCACCGCCAGTTCCGATATCCATTCACAGTCCCAATAGGAGTGATATCTGTACTTGACAAACAACTCCTTGGTCGGTCGCAACTCCTCCTGTAACGTAGAACAATCGAGATTTAGCATTCACCAACATTATCGGCGAGCTCTGAGAACAAGTCTGAGAAATCTGGCTGTGGTCTATGATACAATGCTTCATTCTGTTCTGAAAGTAAAACTCCAGTGTTTTAGGCCACTCCTAGACATAGCAAGGTTAATTAACCACAACGCGGGAGCGCTGACGTCAACTGCCAAATCCGAGTGCTAATATCAACATCGACGTCCGAGTGCTCAATTCAACATCGATGCCCGAGTACTCAATTCCACGTCGACGTCCGAGTACTCAAGTCAACATCGACGCCTGTGTACTCAAGTCAACATCGACGTCCGAGTACTCAAGTCAACATGGCGTATTCAATTCAACATCGACGTTCGAGTACTCAAGTCAACATTGTCAAAGCGGAACAACTAAAAATCAGCACTAACAGAATGCCGCTCACAACATGATATTAACTTCTCATATGTGATAGTTTCCGAAGCAATCCTCAGCTCACCTACCTTCTAACCACGATTTTTTCACACATTTCAAAGTCATACACCTACCTGTAAATCTTCCGGTTTACTGTCATTTTCCGGCGTGTCTTTGCTAGCTGCACGTGCCAGCAGGGCCTGCAAGGGCAAAGGGGTCACCGTCATATACGGCGGGAAAGCAGCAAGCGGGTCAACTTACGGGGAAAAGCGGGAGTGATGCGGCATTTTTGTGATAATGACATTGCAACAATTGGAACAGTTTTACCATTTCGCGATAATTGCATTGCGCGATAGAATGGGCGGGGTAGAGGGCGTGGTGGAGAGTCGGGTTTCGGGTTAGGGAGAAAGCCACGGGGAGTCGAACCCATAACACATTCGGCCATTCAGAGAACATGCCGATGCGAATTCACGTGATTAACACAGAGAACACCAGATGAACGATCTCAACGAGGTCTTATCTACCAACACGACACAGCAAAGCTAAAAAATAAATGCCACAAGATACTAAAGGCTCGGTGAAACACATACAATGTAGCCTTAAGCTAACCTGTGAATGACGGTATTTCAGGAATGATTTCAGGACCTTATAATATTTATTTTAAGCGCTTTCCATACCCCCAGAGCGCCGGGCTTACCCGTTTCTGCGGACTGTGAGAGTGATCCAACTCGTCCTCGGCAGACAGAGGCTGCGTCCAGCGCCAGAAGAGGATTTTCTGAACTTTGGCCTTCAATGGCTTCCCCGCCACCTGGCGATTAAAAAAGAAAACACAATTATTTCTCATAAATAATTTTTTATTTTCATTAGTTAGTTTTCATTTATATTAGTTATTTTTCATTTTCATTAGTTATTTTTCATTTGCATGAGAAAAATTCATTACCATTATTAATTTTTTATTTTCATTATTAATTATTAATAAACAAATTAATATCCATTGTAACCCCAACACGAAATTAATCACATATCCAACACAAAAGATAAGACGAGGGACCAAAGTCTAATATTAAAATGCGCTTTTCAGAATGTGGCCATACAGCAGCACACACAGATTGGCTAAACAGACCAATGAACATCTTGGGACCGATGGAAATGATGCGGTTTTTATCACCTGTTCAACTGATACATATGTGAAAGCATTCCCCCAAACAGATGCCAGTCTTACCACACAGCGCGGACACTTCCAGTCCCCGTCCGGGATCGCCTTCATGGGTGGGTTGAGGCAGTTCATGTGATAGACACAGGGGCAGAAGTCACAGAGGATGACGTCACCGCCGTCCTTACATATCCGGCAGTATGTCTCGTGCTCCTCGTCCGAGTCGCCTTGCTCAGGCAACCCTTCTCCGGTCTGAGAGAGATAACAGGATACAACAATTAAATTAATTAATTAATTGAAAAAAAAACCCAGTTTGCATATCAGGAAATATGTGAATTAATTAAGAATTAAAGTGTTATTTATGAATTGATCATTAACATTTAATGCATATTAGTGTGGTGTTTTATTATAAACATTTAATACCAATTTGTGAGAGGTTTTGGCATGACATCCAATACTCATTTGTGACATGTTTCAAGGTTAGTTTTTATGAACATTTTAATGTTACAATACCTTATGCATACCTCAGAACAACGGTATGTTTCTATAGGTGCAATAAAGAAGCAAACGAGCACTACTCATGCGACACATACGTCAGAATAGACTGAGCAGTATTCAGCAGGCTTCACACGCACCACGGTAACAATTATAATGACTCAAATACACTGAGCAGTACTCAGCAGGCGTCACCATGGCAACAATTATAATCACTCACACAGAGCGGGCAGCTCCAGTCGCCGTCTGGAATGCTGTCAATCTTCAGACACTCCTGATGAAATGACTTAGGGCAAGTGTCACACAGCATCAGATCTCCACCGTCCTTGCAGATTTCACAATACCAGAAGTGGTCGGACTGAAACGAAATCCGCTTCGTTGTATATGGCGCTATCTGACAAAATCACATAGAACGAACTAGTACCGGTATTCGATGATACAGGCAATTATTTGGCAAAACCTATAAATTAATTAATGTGCACGAAAACAACTTTTTTTGTCGTAAAATGCATACATTTGGTAATAATATATTTCCAGTCGTGGTCCATACAACTCTAAATCGGACCTGAATACATGCATTAAGCAATATTTGCTTTTTGCCCATACATGCATTTAAAATTGCACATCGAGCTCTTTCCCGCCAAAACTAAGCCCAGGCGACATGTATATCAAAATTTGCAGAAAACTCGATTGTTTCATTCTATAAATTCGGAAACCTAATAAACATCGAGGTTTCGGCTGTAATCCCGGGACACCACAGCACTGCTATTTATAACAATGCATCGCGAAGCACACAAACTGATGACGTTTACCACTAAGTTGAAAACCTGTGGTAATTTGATATCACGGGCAAGGCTTAGTGACACCATTTGGCAGTCTGGCATGCGTGGAATATAGACAAAAGAAATCTTGGATGATTCAAGGACTGATTCTAATTTGTATTTTGACTTCCTTAGTTTTGGCGGAAAGAGCTCGATATGCAACTTTGATTACCTCATTGCCATCGTCTTCTTTGTCTTTGTCTTTATCTTTTTTCCTGTCTTCATCTTCAACTTTTTCTCCATCTTTTTGTTCGGGCTTTTCCTCGACTTTTTCTGGGTCCAATTCTTTATCGGAGTCTTTTTCTTCTCCCCCCTCCTCCTTTTTCTTTGCCTTCTCCGCTTCTCTTGCCGCTCTTTCATCAGCTTGCTTCTGCCAATAACCTTTCTTCGCGGAGAGCACGTTGACATTTTTCTTAGCTTTGTCCTTCTCTCGTTGCTTCCTCTTTTTCTCCTTGTCCTTCTCTGCTTTGGCTTTCTTCTTGTTCTCCTCCTTGGTTTCTTCTTCTTCTAGCAACATACTCTCGAACTGCTGGTCGGATACCGTGCTCTAACAGAAAGAAAAAGGCAATTTCTCAATTTTATTTCATTCAAATCGTATAATTGTACATATAATACCCTAACACACTTCAATACGAAACACTACTGCTTTGGCAGTTAGCATTGGCGACAAATGTAACGATAACAAAAGATTGAGACACAAAACAATGAGAAAACAAGGAAAAGACAACGCCAAAAGTAGAGACACCGTACCTGCAAGCTCTTTCGTGACCGCTCACTCTTCCTCTCGCCTGGTATGTAGATTCTCTCCTTCTCCCCTTTCTTTGCCGAGCCTTTCTTCGTGCTGTCTCTGGCCGTCTCCTCCCCCTCCGAGCTGTCCCCCCACACCACCCCCTCTTCCCCGTCGTCCATCGCCCTCTCCCCTATCGAGGAGTTAGGCGTGTTGGGTCCGCTCGCCTCCTGCAATGGCAGGAACCAACTGACGCTTAAAGCCACCCTTGTGCACGTATGGCTTATTGTTCACATCAGGCCAAGAATTACCAGTGTATAACGACAAGAATTGTAAGTGATTAGCAAGTCCAAGATTAGGATGCCTAGTATGATCACTCATCTTTATTGTTCAATTATGTAACAGAAGTCTGGTGTTTATACATGGTCACGCCCACAAACATAATGCACCCGTGACTTACATGGTCACGATAGTAATATTGTTTTACCATCAGTTATATAAGACATGCTTGTAATCTTACTTTCTACACAGGTACCGTACAGTAAGTAAGCGGAAATACATCCGGAGGTACGTGGCAAATACTGATTATTACAGGCGCGGATTTACTTTGTTTATCCGCGAGTCAATCATGATATTAATAATAATAATAAGTGTGCATATCTGAACTGACCAACTTGTCTTTCTTTTTGTGTTGCTTGGAGGGACGACTGCTTCGCTTCTTCTTAACCTCACCCTCAGAATCTTCCTCCTAGCAAAGAAAATATTACCACTTAAAGTGATATATTCTGTAATAGTTTGTATTACCAACCTCTTCTCCATGTCAAATAAGTATACTCTGTCTTGAATTTAAATCCTGAAAGCCTGTGAGCTATCCGGAGAGAAGCAATTTGTTCACCGGAGCAGAAGTTAATGGCCGGCTTTATATCCCTGCGCGTCTGTTCGCTGTTCGGTGTATGATGTCGACCGCGGCTCGCTAGGACGTCCGCGCGCGATGTAAATAAACCGCGCAGTTTTATGTTGAAATTGTTGTTTTACACATATACACATATGTGTAAAACACATACATACATACACAAACTTACTGACCCAAAGAGATATAAAACATATGCATCATAATTTTGAGATACTTTTAGTCTTGATTCTAAAATGTTAACAATCTAAGGTGGCGCATGTAAGTAGGCTGCTTTAAACTGCACCATCATATTACTAGCATATGGAAATCCGTCCTTGCAATTTTCTTCAATCAGGGCATTTACACAATATCTCTCTATGATGTTCTCAATCAAGCAGATCCCGGCTCTCTCGGCAAGAAAACCTTCACACATGATTATAAGACCCTTGCTGAGTTACAATTTTTACTCAAGATATGCCTTCAGTAGGATTACGGTATAATGACAATCAATATATTAGATGACCCCGTTTCGACTAGAGGATTCACAATGCTAACTTTCGCTCGTACACTTTACTGCGGAATAGAAAAAATTTAGTTGTAGCACATACAACTTTTGAGTGCTAACTATAGTCCAGAAACCAAGAGTAGTGTTATTGCGCTGGCGGCATCCCCAGCGTTGTATATCGCTTACTGCCGTTGGTCGTACAGCCAAGGGGCATATTTGAAGTCAACATGTAAGCGTTTACGAGGTCGACAATTTTCGCGAAAGGCTCCCACCCCCAATGGTCCCTTATAATACAATGGCACAGTGATAAACGCCTTCATGATGCCTCGGGAGCCGGTTGTACTCACCGAGTCCTCTTGTTTCTTCCTCCGTTTAGCTTTACGGCCACTTCGTCGGCGACGTTCGACGTCTGAGTCGTCACCCTACACAAAAAGTTGTTGGTTGGTGGGTTTATATCCAGGACGCTTTAACCACTGTCGGTTATATCGCGTCAATGGAAGAAGGAAGGGAGAGTGGAGCCATGTCCCCGGGGGTAACCCCCTACTCTTTGCGAGGAAGGACATATGATCTTTATCCTGCGACCACATAGGCATGGCCACAGCAGGGCTCGAACCGTCGATCCACGTACCGTTAGGCTCTCAGGTGACCAGAGCACTCAATGCAAGCGCTCTAACCCACTGAGCTACCGGGCCGGCCCCACACAACAAGTGAAAGGAGTACGGAAAGTTGTCCATCAGACAGGACCCATTTTAACAGTCATGCGTACACAAGTGGCCTCAAAGCGGGCGTCCATCCTAATCTAATCGCGATCTGCACCTAAAATTTAAATCTTAAAAATAAATTGGCGAGTGTTAACACTTCGTTTCGGCCGACTGGTAAGGATAATTTTTTATTATTTCAACACTCATATTTACCAAAGTGGCCTAAAACACTAACAGCCTGAGATCCGGTTATAACACTTCACAGCCGTGAAAACTAAATATAAATCTTAAACTTTAGGAGAAACCCTGCCTTGTAGCCATGTTCGGAAAGAACGTAACAATTTAATAGAATTCCTTACGCTGAGTTCATCTTTCGCTCCGGAACGGCCCTTGGATCGGGATTTTCGCTTCTTCTGCGAGGCCTGGAAGTCTGAATCCTCGGATTCCTCATCGGACACCCTCTTCCGTCTCCGCGCAGAACGAGCGCTGCGGGATTTCTTCTCGTCATCGCCATCGGAGTCACTTCCGTCGTACTGGAACAATTAACAAGGTAATGTTTATCTCAACATACAGTTTTTTGGTTTAACTAGGACGCTTTAAAGGTCATATCGCGATAATGGGAAGAGTAAAGGTAGAGAGAAGCCAGGTCTCGCGGAGTAACCGCCACACCGTTGGCGAAGAAAGAGCTTGGATTTTCATTGTGCACAAACAGATAATTACGTTACCTCCTAGGCCACAATGTGATGCCCTCTCAACATTTAGTGTGCAATGTTAGCAATGTCGAAATGTATTATGAAAGGAATAACGAATAGAGTCATCATAAGCCAATAAGAAAATTATATCACCTAGTATGCCAAAAACATGTGTAGAACGACATGGGTATGTTTTTTAAAGTCACGTGTACGCACATCAAGGCTGAAGCTGACAGGATCATACAGGAAGTATTTTAAAACGCTTCACTTTCGACAAGGCATTTAAATATCATTATCATCAGATTTTTTAATAGCGGAACGATTGGGCCAAATCGATTTTCCTGTTAGCATTTGTCCTGCGTTTTTCTTGAGCGAATAAGCCTCGGCTTCTCCTGGTTGCCAACCAGTCTTTGTATTCTGCTTTGTATACCTATGGCAATAACTGTGTGAAATAAACTTTTAGTTGTACAATACCAACCGATTTTTTTTAGTAATTTTCTTTCGTCAAAATAAAATATTGGTATTACTGAAACAGTGTATCCGATAGAGCTTATAGTGCGACGAAATAGTCACAAGACCGGCCGGTCCAGTGTCCAGGCACTAACACTCGACCGACCAGTCAAATACTAGACTCGGTCCGCCGGTCGACCGTTAGTGTCGCACACTGAGATAAGATTAATATTATTATTAATTACCTTGACCATTTTCCGGTCTCTGCCGCTTTTTCTGGGGATGAATGACGGCATTTTGATGCGGAGGGACCCGAATGATTTTCGAGCGGGTTGGCGTTTCGGCGTCACTTCCTCCTCCGAGTCATCTTCTTCCTCCTCCTCTTCCGATTCTTCCTCTGATACGACAAAAAGGACTGTTGAGATCACATCGCTTCGACGGAGGGGGGGTCAATGAAATCATGAATCATAGAGGAGTCGGTAATTTATCTTGGGTCTACATTAACTACTCACCTTTCTCAGGCTCCCCTTCGTCTTCATCCTCTTCATCTATGTCTTCGTCGCCCATTTCTTCGCCAGAAGCACCTACAGCTTGTTTCTTTTCTTCAGCCTGTCCATTGGCCTCTTCCTCTTCCGAAGAACTCTCAATGACGGGCTTGCTCCTGGCGCCCCCTCTGTGGGGAGGCGATGGTTTCCGCGCCTCCTTCGCCTCCTCAAACTCGTGCCACTTGGCCTCCAACACAGATGTCAACTTGGTGGAGGCTAATCTCGGATTGGCCTGGAGAGATTAACGTGCGTCACTTATAATATGTACAGGTTCTGTTCATTCAATTTTTTAAGGCATAAGGCCCACGGTACATATTTACAATTTTCGATACAATATTCAGAAAGATAATGTACATGTCTATATACAAACACCAGCTACAGCGATGCTAGAAATGATTCTCTTAAGTTGAATGCTTCGTAAACAAAAATGGCTAAATTCATAATAATGTTTTCATTTTTACTGCCAAAGAGAAACTCACGAGACACCCAGGGAAGAAGATCAAACCATTGAATATTACCACCAGCAATACTGTTCTTATTTTATATTCATACAGCAAAATCTGAGCAAAGTATAAAGGGACTCACAGCCACCACTTGCGACCTCATCATCCGGGAGAAGAGGTTAAACGATGTGAGGATCTGGAAGTCAGCATCTGTGTACTCAAGCTCCACGTTGTTGAGGCCGAGTTCGTCACAAACCTCCTCAGAGGTCTTCGCCTGTCAACAGACGAAGGGAGAGCACTGGCCATTGTAGAATTGCAGAACTGGAAGCTACATTGTACCGACTAATAACTTTAACATGGACATGCAGATTCACAGAAGTAAAATTTTACAGTGAGAATAAGTTTTCTCCATGTACCATTGGAGTGGTAACACCACTCACCGCAAGGTCGATAATACATTCAATCCATATTCCTGCTATATCTCACATGGAATACAAGCTTTAAAAATAATAATACTTTTTTCCCTATTACTTGCCTTCTTATCCGCTATGCTGTCATCGTCATCTTCATCATCAGATTCTTGTCTCAGGGGAGTGCCCTAAAATGTATGATCATACAATATAATATTTTATAACACTTTCTATACTCTTATAACACTTTCTATACTATATTTGTAACATGGTAGGGCAAGATCCCACTTTCAGATACAGGCAGATACATATTATATAGCAAAATTACCTACTAATTTAAATATATCGTAAACTGATACAGACCTAGAAGTTAAATACAGCTAATACCAAATCTTGCTTCAAACATTGCATGCATGGTCTTCATATGCTCAGTAGTACCAACACAGGCTGGGCTGAACACTGTTTACTGTTTGTACCAACTGTTAGTTTTATATTCAAAAATATTATAGACAAACAACTTTAACTTCACATCTAGTATATTACCGCATTACTGTTTCATTCCATATGGATTGTTGTTTTACCAAAGTCTAATGTTTCAAAACATTACCTCCTTGCTTGCTTCAGCAGATGAGCGCCCACGGTTCTTTCGTTTTCCCATTGTTAATTGAAGCTTATCTGTATTCTGTAACAGCATGTGAAAACATAAACCAAATAATTATATTCCCTTCATCATGGATTAAATACTGATATTGGAACCAAAATATAACAATGCCTGGAGGGTGCAAAAACAGATTGGAGTGTTAAAACAGATTTAGGCAATCCTTCAGATATGGATGGTGTCATGAATGAGAGAGAGAAGGGAGCCAGACATGTTGATCTTTGACTGGCTAAGCAGGTGTATTATGGTTTGATTTTTGTATGTTATGATGTTTAAACCTACGCAGCTTATCTGGGATCATCCCTTTATTATACACTTTCCTCTGCTATACAGTATTTTCTGGCTTGCAACATGGAAGTTGTAACAGCAGGGACCACTGTACCCATAACAAGTTATATAGTCTGTATAAAAGTATATTTCAGTATTGCATCAACATTTAGCTATATATCTAAATAAATAATGCTTATTAGTTATACTGCCTAATTTATATAATATGTATGAAATTATAACTAAATTTATAAGCTGAACTTATACCTAAATAAAATCTTACAGGTGACAGATATAAATTTTATAAAATATATATAATAAAATTTTCTTTTGAAAATACATTATAAAGTGAATAAAATCTAGTTTAAATACATATATATTTAATATAAGCTTATAAAGTTTTATAAAATCTTATTATAATATAATAAAATATATTATAACTTAAATGTCTTCATTATATTTATTTTATAATAAATAATGGATAGTAATCATACATTATATACATTTGTAACTACATCTTAAAAGTTACACAATAATTGTAGAAAATACAAATCATTTATTGGCATTAGGTTGCATTTGTGTAGGGGTGGTCGGCAGTAGCTCTATACAGTTGTTGCTTGCAGGAAGCCTGTTTACATTGCCATATTATCAATCAACATCATTTACACACCATTTTTTCGTCTTATAGAACCAAAATGATACATATACAAGGACAAAAACTCTGCAGCAACGACTTCGTAGGTTTTTGGCGCTATTAGTGAAAGAATTGATCCCCCTGCAGATTCAGCAACAACATGGACTCGCCCATCCTTCGGCCATTTTGAGTGGTTTGTTCCGACCACAACAAAGCTAACGTGCTCAACGGTATCGTTTTAATCACCAGCCATGTTTGTGGAATATCTAGCCACCTGGTTTCGAACATGTGTAACAAAATGAGCGAAATATTACTTCCAGGGAGACGTAGATTACCGATACATACCAAGTTATCGGCAGGGGTTGCGGCGAAACCGCCTTGTGTGGGAATCACCGCGTCGGGCGAATGAGGGGTTTTCCGTCTGAAAGCGAGGCTAACTGTTATTCGCTAGGCGTCGCTGTAGTATATTGCGCCCTGGTGACGAAATTACGAACCAAATCCCCACTGGGCCGATTTTCCGTTCTTAGACTTGGAGGGAGGGTAAATTTTATGTAAGATAAATCATAAAGGATGACAAAGCTTACCAGCCACTTTTTGGTTGTACATAGTAGCCCATATAAAAGGTAACGCGGTTCTTAGATAAGGTAAAGAGAGTGACGTGTGTTAGGAACATCACAGGTGTATCAATGTCAAGCTACAGTGGTGGGGCAAGGGGGTCCGTTCAGAGGCACCCGCGTGCGCTCGGCTGCACCGGTCTGTGTCGGTTCATTAGGACCCGCGGGTGGATTGCAGTTTTTTTCAAAGGGATCGGGGCCTCGGGCTTGGATTCGCGCCTGGTTCTGTCAATCCAATTTTGATCGAAGTGGAAATATTCTCTTCGTGTAAAAATTCGCTCCGTTATAACCCCTGCGAAATGCTCTAGCTTGCGGTAACTGAACAATTCTGGAAATATGAGTAGGCTCACTATTTTTATGACGATTGAGTAAATGACGAAAACAAGTGGCAAAATGTTTTGAACATGAAATCAACTGGGACACAATTCTCCTAATAATAGAGTCCTGACTATAGACTACTTTGACACACAAATGTCAAAATATTGAGCTAACCGAAATTGTTTATAACTGAATCGGCGGCGTGCTGAAATAGGGCCGTGATAATCGCGCCAAAAAATGGGAAGGATTGCCCAATATCTGAAAGATTAACGTATGACGTTCGTGTGTCAGCGAGGACGTGTTATAACCAAGACCGCAGTAAATAAAGTACTTATGTACTGCGGTCTTGGTTAGCTATATGCAGAAGGGGGCCAGTGATGGTCATTCAATGCATCAAATATATCACTCATGTACCACTGCATAAGACATATATGTAGACTAAGAAATACATGTATTATTATTTGTGTTCGCCATATTAATAACTGTACAGTTATATCGTCAATTGGTGCCATTTCACAAATAATGCAGAGATCTATGTGCCATATAGCTGCAAGACGCCCTTTGCCTTACACGACAAGCCGTGATCAAGGTCTATATAGTGGTCCCTCCCGGTTATATGACTTCTCTCTGCTATCCCGAAACGACCATATAACGGAGGGTGTCGTATAATATAGAGGGATGCCCCGAGATCGGCAGTTTACGCTCAAGTATCATAACGCACTCAGATGGCACTAAATATGTATATTTTCAGTACAGAATATGACAGAATATGACAGTACAGAATATATATAAATGTATACAAGGACGGATAAAATCTCATCATCAGTTTTATTGAGGCTCAAGATCACTGGGTTGTGTTATCCTTCCTCTTGGCATCTTTCAGAATTCTCACAATCTCGAACTTAGCATCGTCGCGACATTCTTCGCTTTTTATCTTCTTAAGCTCTAGGCCAACATACAGTGCGAAATGGTCTTCGGAGTCAAGAATTTGCGGTTTCTTCTGAGACTTGCCCGTCATAAGCGGTTGAAAGCTGTCCATCTGCGCACCCCTTCTAGCCACATCTGATGTTGGCGATACTGCCTCCTTCTTGATCTTAATAAGTGGGTCACATAGATCAGGCGATGGGGATTGTGAACGCTTGCGGTCCCCCAAGCCGGTTGATCCGCCCTCGCATTGCTCATTGGATCGCTCCTGCAGTTGAGACAACAATCGGATGACGTCACCTTCCTCAGATGGAACGTCCTCAGTGGGATTCATGGAAGACTGGTATTCGTCGTCACTGCCCCCTGGTGACAGGCATTGATTGGCGTAGTCCATCGCGCTTTGATCCCATGTGGCGCTTTGACTGCCTTCCTGGAGATAAATATCAACAAATATATGACATTAATGTTACACAGTAAATACTTTTATAGGTTAACCTCAGTGTGTGGGGTCGGAGATTAATTAATTAATTGCCGGCTAATCTGCACCAAGCAACCTCGTGGGACGACAATGATGACTATGAATGGCCGATGACACCTGCCCCAGATTAGTTACCCACATGTGCGCCAACCACAACACCACGATCCCTAACTTAGACTGGGTTACAGGGTCGGGGAATCCAGCAAATAGGGTAAATGAGTGACGATCATTAATCATGATGAACAAGCCTGCTGACTTAATTATTGTTGCGATGACAAACGATCAAAAAGTTAATTTTAATATAACATGAAGCACAGCGTACGGTACGTCGCATCTCGGTCATATTATAGCATTAACTTGGAACTGTCGGTAAGCAACCCAGAATAGATCCGTAGACTGTCACTTGTATTTATGCTACTGGTTAACGATGATGTCGTATTACCGAAAACATACAAATTAACGTTGAATTGCAGAAGTTACCGTTCAGGATGGCCTTAAATCATGCATTGCTTTTGGCGGCTTGTGGAATTTGTATCATCCAGATGCCCATTTAGGCCAGATAGTGATGACAATGCGGAAGATTTGATCATATATTTGTTGCGAGAATCCGCCCTCAGAAGATTTCCATGACAGCAGGGCTCCATCGAGGACGCAAAGCAGTGAGAAATCCGTTGCACATCAATCATCACATAAATTACACAAATGTATTTTTGTTCATACCATTTATAACATATAGTAGGGTTTCTTAATTATACACTCACTATATTGCCGACATGTTTCCGGGCTTGGCAGTGTGGCCGTAAGAAGGTATCCAGTGCGCTAAACAACCACCAGTTTGGTAGGTAAGCTTCGGAGGCATTCATCTTCCGGAGCTCCCTGTTGTAGGTCGATCGGAGATTGTTCCATTTGGCTTTGACGTGCGACACTATAAGGAAAAGGCGAATACAAATAATATATGTATATTTATAAGTAAGTGCTAACGCCCACTGGACGCGTTCGCGGCGCGGCGACAGAACTGAGGCGGGTAAAATATAAAAAAGTTCACTTGGCTGATGCCCGCTGCACGCGGTGCCGGCGCGGTGCCGTCGCGGTGCCGTCGCGATGCCGGCGCGGTGCCGTCGCGGTGCCGTCGCGGCTCCGCGTTGAGACAGGACATGTTCTCTTTTTTGGTCGTCGGTCGGCGTGCCGTCGACATTTCACCCAATCAGAAAAAGGAATGAAATTCAGCACGATGCACCGCATGATCTTTAACATAGCGACTATAGCAAACGAAATTGGCCACCGCAACGAGTCGCGTCCAGTGGGCGTTGGCCACCGCAACGAGTCGCGTCGGCGTAGGCTAGCGCGTCCAGTCGATCGTTAAAGCAAAGGCCAGTGCGAATTGTTTGAATAGCAGTTAAATATATCTATATATATACCACTACAATCATGTATGGTTGGAGTTCATGTGCTTGGTTAGATTTATGGCATTAAATCTGCTGCCACGTGTATGTGGTCTGTGTAAAGGGGGGTGGGGGGAGGGGCAAGGGGTATTTCCGTTCCTCGGGAATGGGCTTTTCATGGGGGGGGGGGGGGGGGCAACGGGGGGTCGTGTTTCCAGATCACGAAGAATAAATATCTTTATTCTCAGGTCACGATGAATTAAAAAGGATAACTCCCAGTATACATAGGAAGGGCGGATACATGATATAAATTAGATTAAATTAAATATAAATTACCCCTCCCCCCCCCCCCCCCCACCTCATTTCACCGGAACTGGGAACGAGGAAAACTCTTTGTAAACTGGAACGGGATACTAGCCGATCGTCGGGATCAAGGATTTTCATGAACCGTGAACTGGGAATTCTTCATTTAATTGATTAATTTTTTGATTTGGGAACACCCCCCCCCCCCCCCCTAAGAGACTGGCGCGCAATGTAAGATGACTCGACTCTCCATCTGACCCTCTGGGACGCTCTCCCGGCAGAGAGCATTTCGCTTAGGCTATATGTGAGAAACTCTCAGCAGGGTGCCCCCGGATGGGAGAGAGGGGGCGCTGTTATACACGAATCTGGTGGGGAGGTTCCGCGGGTGCCCCTGGATGCCTGAGGGAGCAGACATTTGTGATGAAAAAGATACCCAAATAGAGCGGAAAGTTGAAGACTTGCGACCGGGGGAGGGGGGCTATGAAAATGTGCGTTCATAGAGCCGGTTGCCGCGAGAAAATACCCTTTCCGAGTGGATTTTGGCGGTAAAACGCTCCGACCGAGCGGCTTTTGTCGGTGAAAAGGTGGGGGGCTTTAGAGCGGACCCCCTCCCCCCACCCACAGCAATGTATTAAGCCCCCCCCCCCCAGGGAGAGTGCCATTCTCAAATAAACTTACGCTCTAGATGGGTACGGTAGACCGCTTTACCTATTGTTCTTTGTTTAAATCATCTCACCCGTGATTATGCATTAAATCGACCCTACCCAAACGGCCTATAGACCTACGTACGTATCCTAAAACTCACAACAAAAATCTTCTTTTCCATGATTGGCCTACATTTGAAAAAAAAAATTCTAAAAAAGAAACATAAGATTCTTGGTTAATCATCATTATATTAAACTAAGCAACCGCCAATCTGTGGGCCAATATACGGTTTTATTTGTTTTAGCTAAATTTGTGTTCTAGTTTTAATATAAAAACCAACTATCTACGTTATTTTGACGTGAACAACCGCCAATCTGAGGGCCAATATACGGTTTTATTTGTTTTAGCTTATTTGTTTTGATATAAAAGCCAATAAAAAATCCCCCCCCGTGACCCTCCCGCCTTCACACCGCGCTCCAACTGCTGATCGAGTGCGCCGCGTAGCGGTGGACTTTGGAGGCGACTAGTTCAAACGACAGATCATCGTTCGTTAGTCAACTGACCTGTCCATCCGTCTTGCATTTTAGAAGCGATCGTCCTCAAAGCCATGGTTCTCACTCCACCTTTCATGTAGTTTGGTGAGGACGTTCGCCATAGACAATCATATTCACGGTACAGCGCCACGAAGTATTGAGTATCTTCATGGGAGAGGCTAAGATCGAGTTTCTCTCTGTTGCTCGTGGCCATTTTCAATCTCCCTACGTCACTAGCCAGGTGCGCGCTGATTGGCTGGCGCTGGAGACGTCGTATCAGATGTCTTGTCAGACAAGTCGGTTGGTGGAAACGGGCCTCTGCCACAAAAAGATATGGCTGTTACGCTTTTAACTTTATTTCCTCATCACGTTGCTAGTCCTTTTGGTTTCCTATCCGTGCGTTGTGCATGCCGACCACCGGAAATTAACTATGGTATAATGCAGCGGGGCGCAATGCCACTGATGGCAAAGCCAACAAACGGCAAATCATTTGCATACATATCGGGGGCATGTGTAGCCTGGTTCCTGGCTCTCACCTCGCGTTGTCGATGCGGCGGCACCAGTTCAATTACACCGTAGCCTTCTAGCGGGGTCTGCCGACGGCAGTGTCCTATGTGATTCGCAGTGTGTTCGGTAGATGGTGCCACTGCATGAAAACAAATTATATCTGCTGGAATCCCACATGCTGCGGGTGGTGGGTGCATGGGACCTGCAATAAACCCGGCCCAAAAGATCCGTGCCCCTTTTTTCCGATGTACTCATTTCAAAGGTTTTCTTTTTGTACATTCAGTCGTTCCAAAAGCCGCCCCCCCACCCCCTTCCCCCATGTTTGTTTTTATCTTCTGCCCGAAATCAGCAATTTCAAGTCATACGTACTAGTTAATATTGTGCGTAGCCTCGCTTGCTGATCCACACGATACCGGACTAGTTACTTTGCTCTTATTCACTCTCCATTCCGCAATCACGTTATGAAAGTTGTCATGTCTCCCCTTCCACGCCACCCCCACTTGGGGAACTGATTTAGAGAAACAATTTTTTTTTACCCCGTGTCGCGTTTCGTTAAGCGCCCCCTTCGATAATACGTAAGAGATCGACGCCCCGTCCCACTCTACTACACAAATTGACCGCGCCGCCCCTCCCCTTCAAAACATGTAGCGAGTTTTGTTAGCGCTACAGCAGTGAGACGCATACAGACAAAACAAAATCGCAAGATTGGACCGGTGGATCGAACCGGATCGGTGGCTATCCAGATTAAAGTTGCATATGGAGCTCTTCCCCGCCAAAACTAAGGTCAAAATACAAATAAGAACCAGTCTTTGAATCATGAAACCACAAGTTTTCATTTTAGTGGTAAACGTCATAATTTTGTTTGCTTAGAGATGCTTTGTTAAAAGTAGCAGTGCCGAGACAGTTGCGTGGTGTCCCGGGATAGACACGTTTTCCACATCACAGTCGAAACGGCGAGGTTTATCAAGTTTCTGAATAGGTAGAATGAAAAAATAGAGTTTTCTGCAAATTTTGATGTAAATGTCGCCTGCGCTTATTTTTGGCGGAAAAGAGCGAGATATGCAACTTTAATGCTATACCAAGTAATCCCGCTTTCTATTTATCCAATATTTAAAGGAGCTATTTTATCTAATTTGTCGGAAAATGGTTTCAAGCGCCACTGTAAAGTGCAGCAAAGTCGCTAGAACATCATACTTAGGATGGTAGGGTTGTGCGTTCAATGGCCGATCTTTTTTCGAATTATTGATGGTGCACATTTTCTATCCAAACTGTGGTCCTCCCCAGGATAGTCCCTTTTGAAAGAAAACTTCTCGGTCATAATCTGTGATTCTGCACATAATCAGAAGAGTTGCTGGGAGTTCCGCCCTGCCAATTCGCTTGCTTACATTTTCAGGGTTCACAACAGGCTAGGTTCCGTCAAATTCAAGCCTTTTTAAGGCAAGCACTAGAAAAATTCAAGGACTTTTCAAGGACAATTTTTACATTCTCTGGTCTATTTTAAGCATACAAATTGCAAAACTTGGGACTAACCCAGCTGCAGCTTTGAACACCACCCCAGCCAGCATGGCAACCATCTGCCAACCGTGAAACAACGTTGTCGGCAAAGAACATTGGGCCAACGAGTGGGTGCTCATTGGGGAATGATTGTTTCAACGTTGTCTGCCAACAATGGCCCAACCATCTGCCAACCTTGGGCCAACATTAGCTGCCAACGATGGCCCAACCATAGGCCAACAGTGGGCCAATGTGCGCCGCCGACGTTCTACCGATATTAATCCACTATTGAACCACTGCAAATGTTGTTCACTAATTTATTGACAAAAACCTTAAAAAGTGCAATACATGAATTCTTAATAGGTATACATGACGCGTAATGTCTGAAAAAAATTGCATGTGACCGCTCATACAGGTGCATGGCCGCTCATAGAGGTGGTCGCTCGTAGATGCGGTCGCTTCCACTCATTCCTGATTCTTGCGTTTGCCAGCTGTCACGCTCTCGTCGCCCGCCATCCCGCTTCCCAGCAAATCGCAGCCACTTCTTCACCTCCTCTGAATTTGTGGCGCAACTGGCAGTCGGGTTGCTGCGAGTACAGTACCCCCTGAATTAAATCAAAGTAGACTCAATGGCAAAGCTGTTTAAAATATCATGCTGGTCCGATATTATGCATGAATAGCATTTACCTATACTGATATACTTAACACATGTTTTTTTTGTTAGCTTAATATTTCTGGAACCCTGTTAAAGGCAATACAGTGGTAGCCACATACAAACTAATGATACTGTTCATAATTTGCAGTTGGCAGGATTCTTTGACAGATCTGTCATATCACGTTGAATAGGTAACGCAAATGAGTTAAGTAGACAGTGGGAAAAATTGGAAATCCTTATCTTATCAGAAGAATACAGCCACACTTACCATACACCACCTGGCGTAAGTTTAGGCGAGGGAATGGCACTTTCCCACTCTTCCATTGCCAATGTATTTGCTTTGCCACACTGTTTGACAGCACTTAGTCCATCAAACGCTGCACTGTCTTGTCGAAAATGGATACGCCCATCAAGGTGATGCTGCTGACCTAATTGGACATATGCAAAATAAAGAGTCAAACTGAAGATAAAATAGACATAAATTAAATTACACAAAGCAATACAAAAACATGGACAAACCTATGAGAACTGAAAATGCTGGTCTCTTATTCGTGCATACTTGACTCAAATTGGGCCAGTGGAAGCTTTTGGGGCAACAAAATGATGATGAATGAAATATGTCCCATATGGGGACAGTCCACTAAACCTGGATGCCTTGATCTCTAGTTCAGTACACTGCCCAATAGACTAAGTGTTTCTCTGAGACTTATATATAGCTGTGTTTTGTGTGGCCAGGCTTTAACAGCAAAAAACATTAATCATTAAATATTACAGCATACCGTTTTCCACACGGTCTCGTCATTAGCGAGGACCTGGTCCAATGTGTGTAGGGCGTCTACGGTCAGGATGGGGAAGGGCATTCCATCTGGCGGAGGGGTTGGCGTGCAAGTCATGTTGAGATGCTGGCAAATTTTGCCAAGCATCACACCATTGTGCTCCTGCTGCTGTTGCACACACTCCAAAGCGTGCAGGAGGGCAAGATCATACTCTGTCACTGTCAATGAAATTTAAACAGACTGTAAAACAAAATGTGAACAGCATATTGTTATAGGTAACACTATAACCACTTGGCTTAACTAAATAAAATGACTTCTTAGTTCCACGAGAAAATAATTCATATCAACATAGAAGTTCAGAATGCATCGGCAGATATATGGTTCTGACCACCCACCCAGATATGTGTTCTCTATATTTATCTACACCCTTCTTCTTTTGGACCAATAGGAATAATCCATTTATATTTTCCATAATTATGTGCCTTGTTTAATAGGGCGGATACATGATATAAATTGGCCATTTCCCAATTCAGAGTTATTTAATATTAAAATTCCAAGTTCACGATTAATGAAAATACTCGATCACTGCTGTCGGCTAATATCCCATTCCCAGTTCACGAAGAATTATTTTCCTCATTCCCAGTGAAATGAAAAGCCAATTCCCGAGGAACGGAAATACCCCTTGCCCCATCCCTAATAAGACTAAGTTTAATGACATCAAAACCTTCAGCCAGGGGCAGGCTAGCTAGTCAAACACTGTGGTAAGATTAAAGTAAATCGTTTGAAGTGCTGTTCAAGCCTTCACCTGCCCATGGCTAAAGGTTTTGCACTGGTTTGACAGTGTCAGTGTTTGATTTTAAGAAAAGAGCTCCAAAAGAGCTAGGCACTCGTGTGAGCGATAATACAGGAAAGGTCAGAAACTGCATACTCAGTGACCGTTTTCTTCCGCTGTACCATTATATTACAGTTCTAATTAAGTCAGTGCATAAATTACATAATCCGATACTATAAACAGACCGACAAGACAATAATAATGCGCCAAATGAATCAAAATCTCAAAATTCACGATAACTTACAGTCACTTGGAAAATTGCCGCATGGAAGTGTCGTTTCAAAAACTCGCTAGATGGCGCTGTGTTTTGCGCTAACGGCAGTACGCTGGTACGTAGGCGGAATGTTGGGCCAACATTCCATTGCCAACGGTTGGGTGCAGAGCGCAGATGACGGTCGGTATTACGTTGCGCCTATGTATACTAGCAAACGGTTGCGTTGCCTACCTAAAAACAACGTTGGGCCGATAATGCCATGTGGCTGGGACACCGCCGAGCTAGCGACTGTGCATATTATGGGTAAAACATAAGACTACCACTTTTAACGTAACTG
The DNA here is from genome assembly GCA_964019135.1 of Arenicola marina. Lineage (NCBI taxonomy): Eukaryota > Metazoa > Annelida > Polychaeta > Arenicolidae > Arenicola > Arenicola marina. The sequence goes on from OZ025263.1 coordinate 30,805,044, forward strand.
GGGGCGCGAAACATTTGCCCGGTCTTGGTTTTAACCGGTCCAGTTTTAAATCAAGCACTTTCTTGTAACTGCCCTATTTTCAAGCAAATTTAAGTACATTGGATCGACCTCAAGGCCCATTTCTGTTTGTTATGACCTTTTCCAGGCATCAGTCAAAATTCAAGCACTTTTCAAGCCTGTGCGCACCCTGATTTTATTGAAATAGTAACTTTAAATTGCAAATAAATAGAGTAGTCCACACCCAAACGTGGATTCGCGTGAGGTCGCACGATCTCTTGTAACAATCCAGATATACACAAGAAAATGACTTTTATTTGCTCAATGACATTAAACACGTTGATGAAAACCAATGCACCACGATTACGGTTTGCACGGTGTCCACTACCGGGGAAAACCCACAGAAGCTTCAGGCGATGTTCCAAGACCACGAGATCAATGGGTGAGTGACGTACGGTCCGACAGCGAAAGAATCCCTGCTAACACCAGTTGAAACATCAGAATGCCATTCTATAGAGGCACATTATGTTATCATGTTTTCCTGTGAATGCTGATATTACTGGAAACAAACAGGATTACGCCTAATTATGTTTCAGAAGAGACTTACGCTTAATTATGTTTGAGAAGAGACGGGTTTTAAAATGAAGCATCTAGAGTGAGGTGTAAATGTGCCCAACGCAGGAAATATGTTGTACTATGATGAGGAACTTCTCCATGGCTGAAAATAAGTGTTAGGATTTACTAATGGGTAGTCTTCTTCGTCACAAGTGGGAGCCAAACCTCTGACAACTGACAACAGAGATCCAGAAAGTGGTGACATCAGAAAATGAAAAACAGAGAAATGATGGAATGAAAAAAATGATTTTCTCTTATTGCTGCATGACTTCTGCTGGTTTGTGACCCTGTTTCTGGAGTTCAGCCCTGAGACAAAAAAAGAAAGACACAAAGTTATTATTATCATAGACGATAGGTATATCATGGGCTGTACAGCACAGCAAAATAAATTAGTCCTTCAGGAGAAAACATAATGGTGTTGGTGCATTTTATACATATTACTTTACTTTAAAATATGTAACAGTCTAAAGGGTAGACAGACTGCTACTACGTGAAAACTGGGCCAACAAACATTGCAGGACAATGTACTGGAGATCGATGAAACTTGCCCCAGGGAAGTCAGAGAACAAAAGTGTCTAACTAACCTCAGTTGTTGCGAGAAATCATCTTCCACATTGTCATCATCCCAGTTGTCCTCCCACACCTTCTTGTCATCTTCATCCTCATCGGCACCAGTCCAGTCTGAACCCAAAAATGTGAATTAATATCAGGGACTGCTCGATTTGCTTAATATATTTCCAATTACTGGTAACACATTTGTATCTGTGACACAGGGCTGTGTATAGTGTTATAATAGTTACACATAGATATTAGTTAATAATCTATATAACTGAAAAATAGTTGCAAATCCAGTTATATTTTGTGGTAAGAGTGTTAGCATATGTAAGTTCTCTATATATCACATTCAAGCTGTGACTGATCAGTCTTATATATATAACTGTTTAATGATTTTCGCAATAATTGCACCATATCTATTCTGGTTCTATTAATGCATGATGGTCATAAGAAGAACCAATATGAATACTTAAAAATTGTTCTCAAGCAGTATCTCCAGTTCAATGTCATACTAAGGATAGTATAAGATATCGTTACAATATCCTTGATATTACTGAGCAGATGCAATGAGTGGAAAGTTGAACCCAAAACATGAATATGTCAGACAGTATACTTGTCACTCCGTGTTGACTCACGCTGCCTCGATATTGAAAGAGCGGCACTGTAACAACTAAGTCGGCAACAGCAATAAGTTATAGAGCCACTTGGTAAAAGTGACGCAAAACAAATGACTGAATGTGTTATTTCCGTTATCTTTTGCTGCATAATTACTAAACAATCACAAACAACTCCATGATAATCTCGCTACAGTTCACTCTTTTCCACTAAGTTTCGCTCAGTTCTGTTATGACAATTGTTCGAGCCTCCGGCTGGCACCTAATCATCAAGGCACACACAAATTCGCTCACAGATTGTCCACCCCGTCCCCTCTCTATGGTAACGATTCAGCCATGTCATTATGCCGTCAGCTATAGCCAAGGCATAGCTATAGGCATTATGACAGCCCATTTCATCACTCGCAGGCTAGCACTAAAGTGGCAGCAGACACCAGCTAAAAATTGCAATTTCACCAACATTTTCAAACCAATATAGCCACCAACAAATAAACTTTTGATTTGTAGCTTGCCTTTTCACAAATAGTTTATATATATATGAATTGCTGGGCTTGATAAAAAGAGCCCAACATCTCTACTGACCTCTTGGACGATTCGATGGCCTAAAAGCAGGCATTTGAACATGGCATGTGATACGTTTAGAGGAACCATTAAATTTAGACAGCTTGGACCGGTGGCAAAAACAGCAAGGGTGGCCGAAGCCATGAGCACTCAAATCAGTACACTCCTATCTATTTATAATAACATAGTATGCAACATCTCAGAGCGATTATAAGTCAAACTTTAATCTTATTTTTATCATGTTCATTTATAACCTTGCTCGGTATAACTACTGTTACCTGCATGAAATAAATATATATAAATCTTAATTAAGTTAATTGTGTAGGCAAGTGCCGCATTAAACTTAATTAAGATTTATATATATTTATTTCATGGAAGTAATGGTAGTTATACAGAGCAAGGTTATAAATGAAAAGGACAAAAATAAGATAACATTTAGACTTATAATCGGTTTACCCGCCACCCATAACAGCATGAAAATAGAAATCCCAAGACTTCCCTGGACTCGTCAAAATATGTTATACATTTGCTGGCCAATGAGGATAGACTTCCCCAATTGCAGCTTACGCGCATGCATGCTAAGGTGCAAAAGGCAAGGAAAGTTTTGTATGTTTGTCAATTTGGAAGTTTTTACATCATTTCTAAGTTTAATCAAGGTCCATTCACCCCTATTCTCAATCAAAGTTGAAATTTAGCACTAATGCTTTGTTTAAATGCCAGACAACAATGGTATATTTTAAAATAGCCGATGTTCGTCAGGCCGCTCTGAGATGTTGCATACTCTGTTATTATATATAGATAGAAGCGTACTGATCCAAGTGCTCATAGGCGAAGCAGTTCTTGTGACAGGGTGCTAGATGATCATGTAGGGAACCCAGAATTTAGTGCAGCTACCGACCGAGAAAGTTTACGACCTCTGACCAGCGGGGGGGAGGTCATCTGGTGTTTAAGTGCAGGCGATCGGGATCGAGAGATGCGGGCCGCGTATGTTTAGCGCTAGACTAGGCTAGGCGGGGGCGGTCAAGCTGTAGTTTATTTAGGAGGGAGTGTGGTTAAAAGATAGATTGGACGAACGCTTTGCACGTGCTGGTTGTTGCACGTATGGCAGTGGGAGAAAATGTGAAGAGCTTTTTAGGGATATATATAAAGGGGTGCGGGAATGCAGAGAAGAACAAGAACTTGAGCGGGAGACAACAGGAGAACTTGAGCGGGAGACAACCGAGACAGATAGATCATGGCAGAGGCCACCGAAATATATACGGACTATGAAATAAACCTAAAGAAACAGAAACAACTTGTGTTGTGGACTTATGCGAAATAACTCTACAACTGGTGTCAGAATTGGCGAAACGAATGTGAAAGAATGCGAAACGATTTTATATAAAGGAGTTGCGATAACCTGGCTTTAACGGGAGATGAAGTGATGGCATACCCGAATGACACCGGTATGTACATTTTGGACACGGATGTGTCAGGTACGGCGGTCACAGATGCAATTAAGTGAGAAGGCTGGAAAGGAAGTGGAGCGGCCGATGGCCGACGCCAAAAAGTCGCTGAGTAGGCCGGAAAGCGGATATTGCGTAACCAGTGGTCAAGGTTGCGAGACGTGTGCCATGAAAGACGACCACTGGTGTTAAACTTGCTCTACTCGCTTAACTGGGGACTAATGTAGAGGGAACTCGCTTGGCGGGAGGATACCGATTCGACCTGTGTAGTGATGAGTGTTTATCTGCGGCTCATTGTGTGTGATGACACCGGGGTTGGCTTAGTTGAATCAGTGCGTCATTGCACGCGTAACACTGGTCGTCGTTTCGTGAATTAGATGATGTGGTACCTTTGGTAGTAAGGTGCGTGAATACAGCGAATACATCGAAAGTAAAGGCTGATGAGCCCGGTGGTGTGCGTCCAGGCTGGAGATCCAACCATTTACGGTATTCTGCTTATGTTGTTTGTCCCCGTCGTGTGGATTACACAAAGGATTTCACGTTGCATTGACGATTGCCGTAACGGAGACTGGTGTCACATGGCTTGTTGTCTGTGGTCGACGGAGCGCAGCGGGATGTGGTGGGTCGGCGGGAAAGTGAACCAGGGAGTGCGGGATCAAACCTCGGGTGAGGGATGCACGGAAAACGTGAATGATGGCTGTAGTCCCCATGAGTCAGAATGCGTCGAGTGCCGTCGACTGAAGAGAGCGGGGATTCACAGTCTGCCACAGGAACCAGGCCCACCTAAAGGGCCGGGTCCACCCTTGAGAGGGGGATTAACCGACACAGCGTGTCAGCGAGTCAAGTAGCGGATCGGACACGGAAGCGAGACAGTCCAGACGATCCGGCGTCGCCGCTGCAATGAACATACTGGCCGTTGAGACCGCCAAATGGAATAGAAAGGACAATTGACTTTAGTTTAAACTCGTTTTGTTGTAGCCTGTCTGTATATTGCCATGTGTTTTTATCTGTATTGCTGTGACTGAAAGGTAGAGTTAGGTTTTTGCCTTTACGTAGTATGATAGTGTCGCCAGGAGACGACAGTTAGCTAGATGGAGGTAGTGTAGGGAACCCAGAATTTAGTGCAGAGACCCCAGTGTAGCATACAGTTTAGTTAACCACAACAAATAAGTCAAAGGAAGGGTGGGGAGATATCCCAAGGAAGGCATGCAGCTACCGGCCGGGAGAGTTTACGACCGCTGACCAGCGGGGGGGGGGCGGGGTCATCTGGTGTTTAAGTGCAGGCGATCGGGATCGCGTCGGGCCGCGTATGTTTAGCGCTAGACTAGACTAGTCTAGCGCTACTGTCTTGTAGACCTATTTGTGAGGATGGGTACGTCTAATTACCGAAGGGGGCTGGGATTACCGAAGGGGGTTCGATGGAGGGGGTTGATGATTGAATGGAAGTGGCTTGCGGGCATCTTGGATTACGCCTTCCTCGATCACTTAGCGACTGCTTTCGGATCAAATAAGCAGCCAAAGTTGGTCATCGGTTCGGACGAGGAGGCTGCCCTTCGTCCAGCCATTTGGGAGAAATTCCCCAACTCTGACAACATCTTGTGCACGAGACATCTCAGGAACAAACAAAGTGGGACTTAAGGGCTAAGACTGACAGGACATCACTGAAGCCGTATTCGAAGAAAGCAGAGCTTTAGGCACAGATGACAGTATTGTTTTCGATCAATGACTGAAAGACGAGAAGGACTTAGTGGCGGACAAGACGATGACCATTGGAAGTTACGTTTTGGCACCTGACATACAGCACTATCGACTGACAATGAGTGGATGGCAATGAGCAGTGGAACGAGAGAAGCTGGGACTTCATAAAAAACAGATGCAGACAACCGACAGACAAACAAGTTCATTCCACAAACGGAAGACTGTCCGTACTACAGATACCCTTGGGGGGGGTGGGGGGGGAACCATGGCTGCGAAAGCGCAGAAGAACAGAGAAGACAATGACAACCATAAAGAAGATCAAAGTTACTGATTGATTCAAAGATGATATTATGTAAATGAAAAGTATGTAATCATTGAATGCATTAAATAAGTAAATAAATGAATGAATTACCAATTAGCATTTTCGTTTTTGTTTTATTTTAATCCGAGCTGCCGCCAGCTCCTTTTATTTAACCATCAACCCCCTCCATCGAGCCCCCTTTGGTAAATCCCGGTCCCCTTCCGTAATTACACGGACCATGGAAAATTGGTCTTGGAAGGGTATAAACTGTCGCCAAAAAGTTACATGAAGGTGCCGAAATGTTTTTACAATTGGTATTACTAGTTTATACTATATTAAATTAATTAAATTTTTTGGAATTCGACTTTTATGTACTGATATATCTCAATTTCATTCAGCAGACCCCTACCCTGCGGTTAGTTCAACTTCCGAACATTTGTTTTTGTGTGATCTTTTTTTTATTTCAAATAGTAGTTGCTCATGTATACTTTATATTTTTATAAAAGAAATAAGATTTTAGATAATTACATGTGAAGTAAGCTTAGCAATTGTTTACTTCACTCATCTGGACTCTACAATCAGCCTGTGACTCATGACACAGATGTATTATGCCCGCCGTCTAGCTGTATCAGTTATTGCTTCAATTAAAGTAACTGCAACGAAGTCCCGCATGAATGTACTCAAACTGAAGTAACATTGCCATAAATACAAGAACTGAAGTATAAATGATAAAAGTGACCTCAGTTAAAGAAAAATACTGATTACTTCGATTTGAGTATGTTTCTCGACCTGGTAACGGACACTGCCAAAGGTAGCCTCGGGAGACCCACTCTGGTCCGCCGTTAGGTCTTGGTTCCAGCCTAGGTCTCGCACAGGGACTTTTAAACAGAATATGCGTATTTGGAAATTCTGAATTATCTGGAAGCACACTGGGGCTAAATATCACATTTTTGCATAGATTAATTTTTTAGCTATCAAATTCTTCCAAACAATCAAAAAGATTGGTCACCTGTATCTGTGTTTGCAAGACAATTTACGAGGCACCAACGTCCGAACCGGGTGTCATATTTGTTTTTGGCGCGTGCTGGTGCCTGTGAATGCAGCCTGGTTCCCAAACTGAACTCTCTGTGACAGAGGGCGCTACTATTGTCCTTAACTGCAAAGTGCCCATCTGACAGCGCCATCTAGCAAAGAGTCGTATGCTGGGAACCAAGTTGCATTCACCGGGTACTAGCCCCATATGACGTTGTTGGAAACAACGCCACATGTCCGGTCTATCAAATCCTGCACGGCATTTTACAAACACGCGTGGCGAGAAGGGGTGCTGATGGCGAGAAGGGGTGCTGATGGCGAGAACTTTTTGGGGTATGGCAATAATTTCTAAAAGTATGTATCTTACAACTTATCTTGTTATTTTAACGAATTATGCATATGAACTAACAAAGTATCGCATTACTATCAAGTCGGTTGAAATGAGACTTTCTTGTTGTTTACCGCAGCATTTCGTATTTGGTCATTCTTCACCAGCGGCTTTCGCCGCGAATGGTGCGGTTTTAACAACCTGAGCTCGCGTCAGCATTCGCCAATAGCCATTTGGCGAGAAAATTCGGGATTTGGCGATAAGAACTTCCTGGACACTCGCCAAAATGGCGAATATAAAATTTCAACTACAAACACATTTTTATTCATGTTTTTTTCAGCAACATTACATGGTGGATTACTACATTCATCTCCAATTATGAGATTTATAACCAATTTATAACCAATATATTTGGCTAATTTTGGCTAATGTTTTTCCATGGAATTAGCCAAATTGGCTAATGAAAAAAATATCCTAGCGCGAGCCCAGACAACATTCGCGCATGCGCAGTTTCTCCACTGGGTGGGCAAGGCGGCGGACAGAACTGAGTTGTCCGCTGCTTCGAAAAATCAACAGACGATATCGTCGGAATCACGGAGACTTCAACCAAAATAACAAGATAACTTGTAAAATCCATACTTTTAGAAACTATTGCCATACCCCAAAAAGTTCTCGCCATCAGCACCGCTTCTCGCCACGCGTGTTTGTAAAATGCCGTACAGGATTTGATAGACTGGACATGTGGCGTTGTTGGGAACAACGCCACATTGGGCTAACCGGGTACCAGCATACGCCAAAACAAATATTCCGCCCTGTTCAGACATTGGTGCTCCGTAAGACGTCTTGCAAACACAGATACAGGTGATAAATCTTTTTGATTGTTTGGAAGAATTTGATAGCTAAAAGATTAATCTACACAAAAATGTGATATTTAGCCCCAGTGTACCTCCAGATAATTCAGAATTTCCAAATACGCCTATTCTGTTTTAAAAGTACCCATGCTAAACCCAGGCTGGAACTGAGACCTAACGGCGGAACAGAGTGGGTCTCCCGAGGCTATGCCAAAGGGGGCCAAGGTAGGCCTGTTGCATGCCCCTCCCTGGCTTATCCGCTCTGGGGAGCGGGCCGGAAGGCCATGAAGCCAGTGTCAGTTGCGATTGTTGATTTAAAAATCAATGCCCTTCGACCATCGATTGCAGAAAGTACAGAAATAAATGGTCCTTATCAATTTGTCAAGTTGTTCTTCATACCTTTATAGTTCCAAGGGCAATGAGATTGAAAACAAACAAAATCCACCACTTTTTGTACTGGTGAAAGTTTTCAACAACTCTCCCTGTCGCCATGTCGCTGTTACGTCACAGTTCTCGTCGATCTCCCGGCAGAGGGCGTTACGCTTATGCCATAGTCCTAGGAAAAATTGTGATGCGAGGAACGAGCTCCGTCTGCCGGGAGATCGACGAGAACTGTGACGTAACAGCGACATGGCGGCGGGGAGAGTTGTTCAAAATTGTTGTTGAAAACTTTCACCAGTACAAAAAGTGGTGGATTTTGTTTGTTTTCAATCTCATTGCCCTTGGAACTCGTCTCCTTTAGGTGCGAGGTCAAGAGAGCCATGTGTCAAGGCTAGGGCCAAGGCATACCTGCATTCGCAGGGGGCCCATTCGCACTCGCAGGTACAGCGCAAAATAACTGACAAAGAAATGTTCATTTTCAAGCCCGTAGGGATGAAAAAAATTTGCATCCCCAAAACAAAAAGACTTTAAGATAGGAATGTAAATTACCTTCCGCTGGAAATTCTTCAAATTCATCGTCTTCTTCAAGAAGACCCAAATCAGGTTTCTCCTTCTTTTGGTCAGTCATGGTTCCGTTTGCGGCAAAGTGTGGGTAAAACACGTTAGCGGTAGAACACGCTACGTCGACTAAAAACTGAAAGCACTTTTAATGCGCATGTCATGCTGGAAGAGTTCCCGTGTTGAATTCGGCACCGTGCATATGCCTCCTGTACCCACCTGCCCCCCCCCCCCCCCCCCCCCCGGATCGCCCGCCTTCGGCTCGCCCGGACATAACATATCACCGACTTTGTTTTCTAACATGAACTATTTTCATGACGTGCAAATACAGTTATATAGGCGGGCTGCCTGGTGGTCGTTTTTATAATTAAATAACTTATTCCCGGTGGAAATAATTTTGTCCCGGCTTAAATAGTTTATTCCCGATACAAACAATTTTTTCCTGCTTTAAATAATTTATTCCCGGTTTAACTAGTTGATGCCCAGTTTAAATAAGGTATTCCCGATGTAAATATTTTGTCCCCGGTAGAAATGTTTCCCCCCCGGTTTAAATAGTTTATTCCCCGTAGAAACAATTATTTCCTGGTTCGAATCATTTATTCTCGATGGACATGATTTATTCCCGGTGAAAATAATTTATTCTCAGTTTAAATAGTATTCCCGGTGGAAAATATTTTTCCTCGTAAAACAAGTTTTCTCTCGGTTTACATAATTTATTCCCGGTGGCAATATTTTTTCCCCGTGGAAATAATTAATATCCCGGTCTAAATAGGTTATTCCCGGTGAAAAACGACTGATCCTAGTCAAAAATAGTTTTCTCCCGGTGAAAAACGACTGATCTTAGTCAAAAATAGTTTTCTCCCGGTTTAAATAATGTATTTCCGGGGGAAATAATTTGTTCCCGGTTTAAATAGTTTATTCCTGGTGGAATTAATCTTTCCCGGTTAAATGCTCTGTAAACACTAAAAAAATAATGGCTTTACTAAGGCTTTGCTGACAAATCTTAGTTCTTAGCCATTATAGATTTATCGTTGCTTTCGACATGATGAAACATATGTCATTGTAAATTGTGATATTTTATTGCAAGAAAATCAACGGAGACGGACAACGCTACTATTTCAGCTTGTAGAATATATCTTGCGCTAGCAGTTGAACTCAGCCCAGTCACGCCAGAAGCAACTGTTGTACTCTACTTTCACAAGTAGTCAATTCACGTCCCTTTTTCAGGCCAACAGAGCCCCTCTGTTGTGTTGGAGTAAAGAGGCCAGTTGTCTGGCCACAAGACACACCGACCTCCAAAGTAATCCTTCCTTGTTGGGGTAAAGAGGCCGGTTGTCGGGCCACAAGACCAACCGACCTCCAAGGTAGTCCCTCCGTGTTGGAGTAAAGAGGCCGGTTGTCTGGCCACAAGACCCACCGACCTCCAAAGTAATCCCTCCGTGTTGGAGTAAAGAGGCCGGTTGTCAGGCCACAAGACACACCGACCTCCAAAGTAGTCCCTCCGTGTTGGAGTAAAGAGGCCGGTTGTCTGGCCACAAGACACACCGACCTCCAAAGTAGTCCCTCCGTGTTGGCGTAAAGAGGCCGGTTGTCTGGCCACAAGACCAACCGACCTCCAAAGTAGTCCCTCCGTGTTGGAGTAAAGAGGCCGGTTGTCTGGCCAGAAGACCAACCGACCTCCAAAGTAGTCCCTCCGTGTTGGAGTAAAGAGGCCGGTTGTCTGGCCACAAGACCAACCGACCTCCAAAGTAGTCCCTCCGTGTTGGAGTAAAGAGGCCGGTTGTCTGGCCACAAGACCAACCGACCTCCAAAGTAGTCCCTCCGTGTTGGAGTAAAGAGGCCGGTTGTCTGGCCACAAGACTGACCGACCTCCAAAGTAGTCCCTCCGTGTTGGAGTAAAGAGGCCGGTTGTCTGGCCACAAGACCAACTGACCTCCAAAGTAGTCCCTCCGTGTTGGAGTAGAGAGGCCGGTTGTCTGGCCACAAGACCAACCGACCTCCAAAGTAGTCCCTCCGTGTTGGAGTAAAGAGGCCGGTTGTCAGGCCACAAGACTCACCGACCTCCAAGGTAGTCCCTCCGTGTTGGAGTAAAGAGGCCGGTTGTCTGGCCACAAGACCAACCGACCTCCAAAGTAGTCCCTCCGTGTTGGAGTAAAGAGGCCGGTTGTCAGGCCACAAGACTCACCGACCTCCAAAGTAGTCCCTCCGTGTTGGAGTAAAGAGGCCGGTTGTCAGGCCACAAGACACACCGACCTCCAAAGTAGTCCCTCCGTGTTGGAGTAAACAGGCCGGTTGTCTGGCCACAAGACACACCGACCTCCAAAGTAGTCCCTCCGTGTTGTAGTAAAGAGGCCGGTTGTCTGGCCACAAGACACACCGACCTCCAAAGTAGTCCCTCCGTGTTGGAGTAAAGAGGCCGGTTGTCAGGCCACAAGACTCACCGACCTCCAAAGTAGTCCCTCCGTGTTGGAGTAAAGAGGCCGGTTGTCTGGCCACAAGACACACCGACCTCCAAAGTAGTCCCTCCTTGTTGGAGTAAAGAGGCCGGTTGTCTGGCCACAAGACACACCGACCTCCAAAGTAGTCCCTCCGTGTTGGAGTAAAGAGGCCGGTTGTCTGGCCACAAGACACACCGACCTCCAAAGTAGTCCCTCCGTGTTGGAGTAAAGAGGCCGGTTGTCTGGCCACAAGACCAACCGACCTCCAAAGTAGTCCCTCCGTGTTGGAGTAAAGAGGCCGGTTGTCTGGCCACAAGACCCACCGACCTCCAAAGTAGTCCCTCCGTGTTGGGGTAAAGAGGCCGGTTGTCTGGCCACAAGACACACCGACCTCCAAAGTAGTCCCTCCGTGTTGGAGTAAAGAGGCCGGTTGTCTGGCCACAAGACCCACCGACCTCCAAAGTAATCCCTCCGTGTTGGAGTAAAGAGGCCGGTTGTCTGGCCACAAGACACACCGACCTCCAAAGTAGTCCCTCCGTGTTGGAGTAAAGAGGCCGGTTGTCAGGCCACAAGACTCACCGACCTCCAAAGTAGTCCCTCCGTGTTGAAGTAAAGAGGCCGGTTGTCAGGCCAAAAGACTCACCGACCTCCAAAGTAGTCCCTCCGTGTTGGAGTAAAGAGGCCGGTTGTCAGGCCACAAGACTCACCGACCTCCAAAGTAGTCCCTCCGTGTTGGAGTAAAGAGGCCGGTTGTCTGGCCACAAGACCAACCGACCTCCAAAGTAGTCCCTCCGTGTTGGAGTAAAGAGGCCGGTTGTCAGGCCACAAAACACAACCTCCAAAGTAGTCCCTCCTTGTTGAGGTAAAGAGGCCGGTTGTCAGGCTACAAGACACACCGACCTCCAAAGTAGTCCCTCCGTGTTGGAGTAAAGAGGCCGGTTGTCAGGCCACAAAACACAACCTCCAAAGTAGTCCCTCGTTGTTGGAGTAGATAAGGCCGGTTGTCTGGCCACAAGACTCACCAACCTCCAAAGTAGTCCCTCTGCGTTGGAGGAAAGAGGCTGGTTGTCAAGCCACCATACTCACCAACCTCCAAAGTAGTCCCTCCTTTTTGGAGTAAAGAGGCCGGTTGTCGGGCCACAAGACTCACCAACCTCCAAAGTAGTCCCTCCGTGTTGGAGTAAAGAGGCCGGTTGTCAGGCCACAAGACTCACCGACCTCCAAGGTAGTCCCTCCGTGTTGGAGTAAAGAGGCGGGTTGTCTGGCCACAAGACCAACCGACCTCCAAAGTAGTCCCTCCGTGTTGGAGTAAAGAGGCCGGTTCTCGGGCCACAAGACACACCAACCTCCAAAGTAGTCCCTCCATGTTGTAGTAAAGAGGCCGGTCGTCTGGCCACAAGACACACCGACCTCCAAAGTAGTCCCTCCGTGTTGGAGTAGAGAGGCCAGTTGTCTGGCCACAAGACACACCGACCTCCAAAGTAGTCCCTCCGTGTTGAAGTAAAGAGGCCGGTTGTCTGGCCACAAGACACACCGACCTCCAAAGTAGTCCCTCCATGTTGGAGTAAAGAGACCGGTTGTCAAGCCACAAGACCAACCGACCTCCAAAGTAGTCCCTCCGTGTTGTAGTAAAGAGGCCGGTCGTCTGGCCACAAGACACACCGACCTCCAAAGTAGTCCCTCCGTGTTGGAGTAAAGAGGCCGGTTGTCTGGCCACAAGACCAACCGACCTCCAAAGTTGTCCCTCCGTGTTGGAGTAAAGAGGCCGGTTGTCAGGCCACAAGACTCACCGACCTCCAAAGTAGTCCCTCCGTGTTGGAGTAAAGAGGCCGGTTGTCTGGCCACAAGACCAACCGACCTCCAAAGTAGTCACTCCGTGTTGGAGTAAAGAGGCCGGTTGTCTGGCCACAAGACACACCGACCTCCAAAGTAGTCCCTCCATGTTGTAGTAAAGAGGCCGGTCGTCTGGCCACAAGACACACCGACCTCCAAAGTAGTCCCTCCGTGTTGGAGTAGAGAGGCCGGTTGTCAGGCCACAAGACACACCGACCTCCAAAGTAGTCCCTCCGTGTTGAAGTAAAGAGGCCGGTTGTCTGGCCACAAGACACACCGACCTCCAAAGTAGTCCCTCCATGTTGGAGTAAAGAGACCGGTTGTCTGGTCACAAGACACACCGACCTCCAAAGTAGTCCCTCCGTGTTGGAGTAAAGAGGCCGGTTGTCTGGCCACAAGACCAACCGACCTCCAAAGTAGTCCCTCCGTGTTGGAGTAAAGAGGCTGGTTGTGAGGCCACAAGACTCACCGACCTCCAAAGTAGTCCCTCCGTGTTGGAGTAAAGAGGCCGGTTGTCGGGCCACAAGACACACCGACCTCCAAAGTAGTCCCTCTGCGTTGGAGGAAAGAGGCTGGTTGTCAAGCCACAAGACTCACCAACCTCCAAAGTAGTCCCTCCTTGTTGGAGTAAAGAGGCCGGTTGTCGGGCCACAAGACTCACCAACCTCCAAAGTAGTCCCTCCGTGTTGGAGTAGAGAGGCCGGTTGTCAGGCCACAAGACACACCGACCTCCAAAGTAGTCCCTCCGTGTTGGAGTAAAGAGGCCGGTTGTCTGGCCACAAGACCCACCGACCTCCAAAGTAGTCCCTCCGTGTTGGAGTAAAGCGGCCGGTTGTCGGGCCACAAGACCAACCGACCTCCAAAGTAGTCCCTCCGTGTTGGAGTAAAGAGGCCGGTTGTCAGGCCACAAAACACAACCTCCAAAGTAGTCCCTCCTTGTTGAGGTAAAGAGGCCGGTTGTCAGGCTACAAGACACACCGACCTCCAAAGTAGTCCCTCCGTGTTGGAGTAAAGAGGCCGGTTGTCAGGCCACAAAACACAACCTCCAAAGTAGTCCCTCGTTGTTGGAGTAGATAAGGCCGGTTGTCTGGCCACAAGACTCACCAACCTCCAAAGTAGTCCCTCTGCGTTGGAGGAAAGAGGCTGGTTGTCAGGCCACAAGACTCACCAACCTCCAAAGTAGTCCCTCCTTGTTGGAGTAAAGAGGCCGGTTGTCGGGCCACAAGACTCACCAACCTCCAAAGTAGTCCCTCCTTGTTGGAGTAAAGAGGCCGGTTGTCGGGCCACAAGACTCACCAACCTCCAAAGTAGTCCCTCCGTGTTGGAGTAGAGAGGCCGGTTGTCAGGCCACAAGACACACCGACCTCCAAAGTAGTCCCTCCGTGTTGGAGTAAAGAGGCCGGTTGTCTGGCCACAAGACCCACCGACCTCCAAAGTAGTCCCTCCGTGTTGGAGTAAAGCGGCCGGTTGTCGGGCCACAAGACCAACCGACCTCCAAAGTAGTCCCTCCGTGTTGGAGTAAAGAGGCCGGTTGTCGGGCCACAAGACACACCGACCTCCAAAGTAGTCCCTCCGTGTTGGAGTAAAGAGGCCGGTTGTCGGGCCACAAGACTCACCAACCTCCAAAGTAGTCCCTCCGTGTTGGAGTAGAGAGGCCGGTTGTCAGGCCACAAGACACACCGACCTCCAAAGTAGTCCCTCCGTGTTGGAGTAAAGAGGCCGGTTGTCTGGCCACAAGACCCACCGACCTCCAAAGTAGTCCCTCCGTGATGGAGTAAAGCGGCCGGTTGTCAGGCCACAAGACCAACCGACCTCCAAAGTAGTCCCTCCGTGTTGGAGTAAAGAGGCCGGTTGTCTGGCCACAAGACACACCGACCTCCAAAGTAGTCCCTCCGTGTTGGAGTAAAAAGACCGGTTGTCAGGCCACAAAACACAACCTCCAAAGTAGTCTCTCGTTGTTGGAGTAGAGAGGCCGGTTTTCTGGCCACAAGACTCACCAACCTCCAAAGTAGTCCCTCTGCGTTGGAGGAAAGAGGCTGGTTGTCAGGCCACAAGACTCACCAACCTCCAAAGTAGTCCCTCCGTGTTGGAGTAGAGAGGCCGGTTGTCTGGCCACAAGACACACCGACCTCCAAAGTAGTCCCTCCGTGTTGGAGTAAAGAGGCCGGTTGTCTGGCCACAAGACCCACCGACCTCCAAAGTAGTCCCTCCGTGTTGGAGTAAAGAGGCCGGTTGTCGGGCCACAAGACCAACCGACCTCCAAAGTTGTCGCTCCGTGTTGGAGTAAAGAGGCCGGTTGTCGGGCCACAAGACACACCGACCTCCAAAGTAGTCCCTCCGTGTTGGAGTAAAGAGGCCGGTTGTCAGGCCACAAGACACACCGACCTCCAAATTAGTCCCTCCGTGTTGGAGTAAAGAGGCCGGTTGTCTGGCCACAAGACCCACCGACCTCCAAAGTAGTCCCTCCGTGTTGGAGTAAAGAGGCCGGTTGTCGGGCCACAAGACCAACCGACCTCCAAAGTAGTCCCTCCGTGTTGGAGTAAAGAGGCCGGTTGTCGGGCCACAAGACACACCGACCTCCAAAGTAGTCCCTCCGTGTTGGAGTAAAGAGGCCGGTTGTCGGGCCACAAGACTCACCAACCTCCAAAGTAGTCCCTCCGTGTTGGAGTAGAGAGGCCGGTTGTCAGGCCACAAGACACACCGACCTCCAAAGTAGTCCCTCCGTGTTGGAGTAAAGAGGCCGGTTGTCTGGCCACAAGACCCACCGACCTCCAAAGTAGTCCCTCCGTGTTGGAGTAAAGCGGCCGGTTGTCAGGCCACAAGACCAACCGACCTCCAAAGTAGTCCCTCCGTGTTGGAGTAAAGAGGCCGGTTGTCTGGCCACAAGACACACCGACCTCCAAAGTAGTCCCTCCGTGTTGGAGTAAAGAGACCGGTTGTCAGGCCACAAAACACAACCTCCAAAGTAGTCTCTCGTTGTTGGAGTAGAGAGGCCGGTTTTCTGGCCACAAGACTCACCAACCTCCAAAGTTGTCCCTCTGCGTTGGAGGAAAGAGGCTGGTTGTCAGGCCACAAGACTCACCAACCTCCAAAGTAGTCCCTCCGTGTTGGAGTAGAGAGGCCGGTTGTCTGGCCACAAGACACACCGACCTCCAAAGTAGTCCCTCCGTGTTGGAGTAAAGAGGCCGGTTGTCTGGCCACAAGACCCACCGACCTCCAAAGTAGTCCCTCCGTGTTGGAGTAAAGAGGCCGGTTGCCGGGCCACAAGACCAACCGACCTCCAAAGTTGTCGCTCCGTGTTGGAGTAAAGAGGCCGGTTGTCGGGCCACAAGACACACCGACCTCCAAAGTAGTCCCTCCGTGTTGGAGTAAAGAGGCCGGTTGTCAGGCCACAAGACACACCGACCTCCAAATTAGTCCCTCCGTGTTGGAGTAAAGAGGCCGGTTGTCTGGCCACAAGACCCACCGACCTCCAAAGTAGTCCCTCCGTGTTGGAGTAAAGAGGCCGGTTGTCGGGCCACAAGACCAACCGACCTCCAAAGTAGTCCCTCCGTGTTGGAGTAAAGAGGCCGGTTGTCGGGCCACAAGACACACCGACCTCCAAAGTAGTCCCTCCGTGTTGGAGTAAAGAGGCCGGTTGTCGGGCCACAAGACCCACCGACCTCCAAAGTAGTCCCTCCGTGTTGGAGTAAAGAGGCCGGTTGTCGGGCCACAAGACCAACCGACCTCCAAAGTAGTCCCTCCGTGTTGGAGTAAAGAGGCCGGTTGTCAGGCCACAAGACACACCGACCTCCAAAGTAGTCCCTCCGTGTTGGAGTAAAGAGGCCGGTTGTCTGGCCACAAGACACACCGACCTCCAGAGTAGTCCCTCTGTTTTGGAGTAAAGAGGCCGGTTGTCGAGCCACAAGACCGACCAACCTCCAAAGTAGTCCCTCCGTGTTGGAGTAAAGAGGCCGGTTGTCTGGCCACAAGACACACCGACCTCTAAAGTAGTTACTCCGTGTTGGAGTAAAGAGGCCGGTTGTCTGACCACAAGACACCCCAACCTCCAAAGTAGTCCCTCCGTGTCGGAGTAGAGGCCGGTTGTCAGGCCACAAGACACACCGACCTCCAAAGTAGTCCCTCCGTGTTGGAGTAAAGAGGCCGGTTGTCTGGCCACAAGACACACCGACCTCTAAAGTAGTTACTCCGTGTTGGAGTAAAGAGGCCGGTTGTCTGGCCACAAGACCAACCGACCTCCAAAGTAGTCCCTCCGTGTCGGAGTAGAGAGGCCGGTTGTCAGGCCACAAGACACACCGACCTCCAAAGTAGTCCCTCCGTGTTGGAGTAAAGAGGCCGGTTGTCAGGCCACAAGACTCACCAACCTCCAAAGTAGTCCCTCCGTGTTGGAGTAAAGAGGCCGGTTGTCTGGCCACAAGACCCACCGACCTCTAAAGTAGTTACTCCGTGTTGGAGTAAAGAAGCCGGTTGTCTGACCACAAGACACACCAACCTCCAAAAATAGTCCCTCCGTGTCGGAGTAGAGAGGCCGGTTGTCAGGCCACAAGACTCACCGACCTCCAAAGTAGTCCCTCCGTGTTGGAGTAAAGAGGCCGGTTGTCAGGCCACAAGACTCACCAACCTCCAAAGTAGTCCCTCCGTGTTGAAGTAGAGAGGCCGGTTGTCTGGCCTCAAAACTCACCGACCTCCAAACTAGTCCCTCCGTGTTGGAGTAAAGAGGCCGGTTGTCGGGCCACAAGACACACCGACCTCCAAAGTAGTCCCTCCGTGTTGGAGTAAAGAGGCCAGTTGTCTGGCCACAAGACACATCGACCTCCAAAGTAGTCCCTCCGTGTTGGAGTAAAGAGGCCGGTTGTCAGGCCACAAGACACACCGACCTCCAAATTAGTCCCTCCGTGTTGGAGTAAAGAGGCCGGTTGTCTGGCCACAAGACCCACCGACCTCCAAAGTAGTCCCTCCGTGTCGGAGTAGAGAGGCCGGTTGTCAGGCCACAAGACACACCGACCTCCAAAGTAGTCCCTCCGTGTTGGAGTAAAGAGGCCGGTTGTCAGGCCACAAGACTCACCAACCTCCAAAGTAGTCCCTCCGTGTTGAAGTAGAGAGGCCGGTTGTCTGGCCTCAAAACTCACCGACCTCCAAACTAGTCCCTCCGTGTTGGAGTAAAGAGGCCGGTTGTCGGGCCACAAGACACACCGACCTCCAAAGTAGTCCCTCCGTGTTGGAGTAAAGAGGCCAGTTGTCTGGCCACAAGACACATCGACCTCCAAAGTAGTCCCTCCGTGTTGGAGTAAAGAGGCCGGTTGTCAGGCCACAAGACACACCGACCTCCAAATTAGTCCCTCCGTGTTGGAGTAAAGAGGCCGGTTGTCTGGCCACAAGACCCACCGACCTCCAAAGTAGTCCCTCCGTGTTGGAGTAAAGAGGCCGGTTGTCGGGCCACAAGACACACCGACCTCCAAAGTAGTCCCTCCTTGTTGGAGTAGAGAGGCCGGTTTTCAGGCCACAAGACACACCGACCTCCAAAGTAGTCCCTCCGTGTTGGAGTAAAGAGGCCCGTTATGAGGTAAAGTTGTCTCTCCTACTTTCTGCAAGGAACAGGTCGAAAAGGGAAGGTAAGATACGTTTTAGTTCATTGTTGTAAACAAACATGATGTATCAATGTTTCATTGCCTTACATTATACATTCCACTTATCAAGCTTTAATAATGCCGGAGATCCCGATTACTTACTTTCGGTTGAGGTAACTGGAATATTGACAGAAAGATGATATATCCATATGGCATTTGTTCGAGAACGAGACGGATTTATGCCAGACTGGTTGGTGTCACAATGGGCCACAGCCAAGTGAGTGCGAAATAGAAAGGATACCACCGAGGCACGGTACCTGGTTTATTTGCGTCTCGTCAGCGTCGTGGTCAGTTATGGTCCCTAGATCTGGATACACTTGGCAGTCATATACACGGTCTCGGTTGTTGTATTCGTCGAGGATGTCGGTCGGATTTCAGGGGAAGTGTTGGATTCTAGACAAGGCTTTCACTCGTACGTTGGTCTCTGATGGAACTGCTGCGCGGGATAGGAAATAAAAGGGTTAAACAGAAAGTGTTCATCAGGGCTTCAGTTACGTCCAGTGAACGAGGCTAAAACGGCGCCCAACTAAAGGAAAAAACTATATTAACTTTTACATCTTGAGAAGACGTCTGCAGTACGGGCTCTAATAATATTAGATGAGCACTGGGGGGTGAATTTGCAAGCAACAGAAACTAAAAATAGCAGGCGACATTAAGCAATTGCCCGTTGAGTTCCTTAACAGAGACTCCAACTTTGGTCAGTATATGGACAATATAGAGGATGTGACACTATTTTCCGTATGGTAGATGTGTAGGATTATATTGATATGTAACTCACATGGAGAGCGAGGTAATAACACTTATCGGCCAGTTTCACATCCCGCATCCAGCATCGAGTGACTTTTACTGCAAAACAGAAAATACGACGTGAATGAATATGCAGTGCATTCATTGCATTGTAAGAACTTTCCTATATACGGTTAGGCATTGTCTTCAAATATTTCTTCGTCACACACGATATGTCACCAGCTGATGCCTTCAGACAAGCTTTGCATGGTCTTTTGAGATCCAGTTACAAACAAGTTTAAAATAGTCGTGTTTGATAGTCTTGCCATTATTTCGTACTTGATTGTTATAACCGTAAACTGAACTGCAAGGTATAAAAAAAAGATTTAATCACTACTCAGATATATCGTGTTCAACAAATGTTTGAAATAAGAGACATCACAGCGGGTTGGTTTTGATGACATGAACCGCAAAATCCTTACAATTTTTCTTCCCCAGCATGGTCTTCTCCATGCCTTGTCTTCCTAATCCCCGCGCCTCGCATAGGAGGGCCAGTCTTCATCATCATCATCCTCCTCATCCTCATCCTCATCGTCACCCTCATCGTCGTCGTTATCCTCCGGGTCTGTGTGATAGTCGGTCCATGGGGGAAGGCGAGGGGGTGCGTATCCGTCAGTGTTGCGGCCGAGGAAGCGCAGCACCTCCAGCACGGCCTTGGTCTGGGGCGAGTCGCCGGGTCTCTTCAGGGTGATGCCGCCCATGTACTGCAGCTCACGGCCGGCCAGCTCCGAGCACCTCACGTCCGACACGGTGACGCGGCCGTCGCGTATGGATACACGCTGAAGGGCGAGGTCCTCGTCTGTGAGGCTCTCTCTGCTGCTGGCCGCGGAGAGTTCGTGGTCGTCGTCCGTGAGAGAGCTGGTCCGTGTGTAAGATTCAGCGACACGGTGGGGAGCGTTGACGTCGTCGTCTTCTTCGCTTTGCTCTTCTTCTTCGATTTTCTCTTCTTCTTCAATTTTCTCTTCTTCGATTTTCTCTTCATCTTCGATTTTCTCTTCTTCGATTTGCTCTTCTTCTTCGATTTGCTCTTCTTCGACTTTCTCTTCATCTTCGATTTTCTCTTCTTCGATTTGCTCTTCTTCTTCGATTTGCTCTTCTTCTTCGATTTTCTCTTCTTCTTCTTCGGTTTGCTCTTCTTCGATTTGCTCTTCTTCGATTTGCTCTTTTTCGATTTGCTCTTGTTCCATTTTCTCTTCTTCTTCATCTGCTTGTTCGAAAATCTTTTCTTCCGCTTCTGAATCCAACTCGACTGGGGTTGGTGGGGAGACGATGGTGGGGCAGTCGTGCCCTAGCATTGACAGCAGCACCCGTTCGGCCCTGGACCGCGGTTGACCACCATCTTCAGGCTTACGCAGAGTGATCCCGCCGATGTACTGCAGCTCGCGACCGGTCAAGTGCGCGCATCCGACGTCCGATACATCGATACAGCCATCGCGTAGGACTACACACTGCAGGTTGAGCTCTTCGTCGGTCATATCGTCCCTGGTCTCTCTCAGTGGAGGTACATTATCCTCCTCAACGTCACGCGCGTCCGGAATCTCGGGTGAATGCTCAACGGTCAAATTGTCTTCTTGATCTTCCCCTTGGTCTTCAATAAGTTCTTTGTCTTCTACTTCATCTTCTTCCTCTTCTCCTTCGTTCGCAATGGAATCAAGGTAAGCGATGTTGGAAGCTTCTGTCTGCTGTGGCGTGAAACGAGACTCCCTTTCCTGTTCTTCTTTTTCCTCCATCTCATTCTCGTCTATTTCGGCAATAACCTCAAGCTTCTCCCCAGCGTTGTATGGGTGAAGGATGTCCCTATTTGATCCCTCATCGATCCCGTCCCTCTGCCTCAACCCAGGGTGGATAGATCCCTGGTGGGTCGGAGCGACGTTGGAGATGAGTTCCAAGTCGCGCCTGGGAGCTGTTGCAGGTCTGGGGTGGCTGGCCTCCTCCTCGCTGATGCGACGAGTCGCGTGGTTCCTCCTTGGTTTGTCTCCTTCGGATGGGACGTTGTCCCTGCGGGGTGACGCCCCGTTGCCATGGCCGAGGAAGTCAAGCAGCTCCTGCACGGCCGGGGGCTGCGGGGAGCGTCCATCACCAGGTCTTCTCAGGGTGATGCGCCCGATGAACTCCAGCTGACGACCGGTCAACTGCGAGGACTTGACGTCGGCGACGGTGACGCAGCCATCGTGGATGACTAAGCACTTCAGACTGATCTTCTTAGCCTTGGGGATATCTGGCTTGCTGCTGTCTGTGTTACCAGGTAGGATGTTTGTATCCCCCTCCGGCTCCACACATGAGTCCGGTTCCATGGGAAGTCTTGGCGCTTGGCGCTGAGATGGATCGCCCGGTGGTGAGGCTGGTAGAGGGAGATGCTCTCCTTGGCTGTCAGCTGGTTTGTCTCGGTTCTTTTCGACTGATCGTCCCTCCTGCGGTGGAGTTGGAACTGCAGTGAATGACGTAGGTCGAGTCTTCTTCTCAGTTGGCGCCTGCGTGGTGTCCACGGCCGGGGCACTCACGGAGGTGTTGACGGCCCGAGAGTGTTTGTCGCTGGAAGACTGACGACCCTCGCTCCTGGCTCGCTTCAGCCTGTCTCCCGGTTTCTGTCGACCTCTGTGTTGTCCATCATCCTGTTGGACTATCATCGCTGTGTTTGTTTGATGTTGTTCAGGTACCAACGGTGGTAAAATCCGAGGGGGTTTCCCGGTCGCCCCAAGATCCTTGCCTCTGTCGCAAGACCTGGTGTCCTGTACGCTCTGCTTCTTGTTTCGTCCCCTGGATTTCTTGGATGACGAACAGCTGGGAACCAGCGGTGGGAGAATCACAGGCGGCCTGCCACTCCTATCACAAGACCGAGTCTCGAGAAAGTGCTCCCTCACCGTCCTTCCACTTCTACCGGTCAAAGCTGAACGCTCGGGGCCCAACGGTGGTGATACCATAGGTGGTTTGACGGTGTTCTCGCGGTCGGTGATTCTGTCACAAGACCTGGCATCCTGGATGTTCCGCTTCGCCTTACGCCTCCTGGGTTCCCCTGAGGCTGATCGGCTGGGCACCAACGGGGGGAGAATCAGAGGCTCTTCTTCATCGCTAGAATGAATCTCGATGATGTCATGCTCCACCTTGATCCCTCTTCCACCGGTCAATACTGAACGCTCCAGACCCAACGGGGGTAAAACCAGAGGTGGTTTGCTCATCTCTCCATTGCTTCTGTCACAAGACCTGGTATCTTGGACGATCCGCCTCAACCTGGGTACCCTTCCAGCGGTCGATGTTGAGCTTTCACGGGGCACCGGTGGGGCGTCCACGGTCCTCCAACGCTTCCTACTCTCGTCGTAAGTAGGTCGCGTGATTCTCGATGGACGTTCCCGCTTGTCGACTTCCGGCCCCGAGGCACCGGCAGGTGGCTGGGGTGGTGGTGCCACGCCGGTGGCGCTGTTAACCAGCGACATGGCACGGGCGCTGGAACGGAAAGGGGTCCTGATACGTTGGTGTATACCGCCTGTTTTAGCTGCCAATATATATGTATCTATTACATGGGATCTTCTACATCAATTTTGTTGCAGGCGCCAGTTATGTTCTTATGGCCTCAAGTGTTATGAGTAATATGTGAACAATCTCGTTTTTAAGTTGCATATCGAGCTCTTTCCCGCCAAAACTAAAGAGATTAAAATACAAATAAGCATCAATCCTTGTGTCATTCAAGATTCTCTTGTCTATATTCCACGCATTCCAGACTGCCAAATGAAGTCTCTTAGCCTTGCCCGTGATATCAATTCACCACAGTTTTCAACTTAGTGGTAAACGTCATCAGTTTGTGTGCTTAACGGTGCTTTGTTATAAGTAGCAGTGCTGCGACAGAGTTCTGCGGTGTCACGGTATAGACACCTTTGCCACATCACAGCCGAAACGGCGATGTTTATCAGGTTTCTAAATTAATAGAATGAAATAATCTATCGAGTGTTTTTGCTAATTTTGATATAAATTTCGCCTGGGCTCAGTTTTGGCAGGAAAGAGCTCGACATGCAACTTTAACGCAACCATTCCGTCAGTGCTTGTAGTGTAAGTGATCTCATTCGTATTGGTAGCACCGAGGCAATGACTTGGTGAAAGGTGCCATTGGCGCGAATTGGACGCATTGGGATGTGTACCATGCATTGGGCTGTGTACCACGTATTGGGCTGTGTACCACGTATTGGGCTGTGTACCACGTATTGAGCTGTGTACCACGTATTGGGTTGTGTACCACGTATTGGGCTGTGTACCACGTATTGGACTGTGTACCACGTATTGGGCTGTGTACCGCGTATTGGGCTGTGTACCACGTATTGGGCTGTGTACCGCGTATTGGGCCACATATTGGACTGTGTACCACGTATTGGGCCACATATTGGACTGCGTACCAGGTATTGGGCTGTGTATTATGTATTGAGCTGTGTACCACGCATTGGGCTGTGTACCACGTATTGGACTGTGTACCACGTATTGGGCTGTGTACCACGTATTGGGATGTGTACCACGTATTGGACTGTGTACCACGTATTGGGCTGCGTACTACGTATTGAGCTGTGCACCACGCATTGGGCTGTGGACCACGTATTGGGCTGTGTACCACGTATTGGACTGTGTACCACGTATTGGGCTGTGGACCACGTATTGGGCTGTGCACCGCGCATTGGGCTGTGTACCACGTATTGGGCTGTGTACCACGTATTGGACTGTGTACCACGTATTGGGCTGTGTACCACGTATTGGGCTGTGTACCACGTATTGGGCTGTGTACCACGTATTGGACTGTGTACCACGTATTGGGCTGTGTACCACGTATTGGGGTGTGTACCACGTATTGGACTGTGTACCACGTATTGGGCTGTGTACCACGTATTGGGCTGTGTACCACGTATTAGGCTGTGGACCACGTATTGGGCTGTGTACCACGTATTGGGCTGTGTACCACGTATTGGGCTGTGTACCACGTATTGGGCTGTGGACCACGTATTGGGCTGTGTACCACGTATTGGGCTGTGTACCACGTATTGGGCTGTGTACCACGTATTGGGCTGTGCACCGCGCATTGGGCTGTGTACCACGTATTGGGCTGTGTACCACGTATTGGACTGTGTACCACGTATTAGGCTGTGGACCACGTATTGGGCTGTGTACCACGTATTGGGCTGTGTACCACGTATTGGGCTGTGTACCACGTATTGGGCTGTGCACCGCGCATTGGGCTGTGTACCACGTATTGACCTGTGTACCACGTATTGGACTGTGTACCACGTATTGGGCTGTGTACCACGTATTGGGCTGTGTATCACGTATCGGACTGTGTACCACGTATTAGGCTGTGTACTACGTATTGAGCTGTGTATCACGTATTGGGCTGTGTACCACGTATTGGACTGTGTACCACGTATCGGACTGTGTACCACGGATTGGGCTGTGTACCACGTATTGAGCTGTGTATCACGTATTGGGCTGTGTACCACGTATTGGGCTGTGTACCACGTATTGGGCTGTGTATCACGTATTGGACTGTGTACCACGTATTGGACTGTGTACCACGGATTGGGCTGTGTACCACGTATTAGGCTGTGGACCACGTATTGGGCTGTGTACCACGTATTGGGCTGTGTACCACGTATTGGGCTGTGTACCACGTATTGGGCTGTGCACCGCGCATTGGGCTGTGTACCACGTATTGACCTGTGTACCACGTATTGGACTGTGTACCACGTATTGGGCTGTGTACCACGTATTGGGCTGTGTATCACGTATCGGACTGTGTACCACGTATTAGGCTGTGTACCACATATTGGGCTGTGTACCACGTATTGGACTGTGTACCACGTATTGGGCTGTGTACCACATATTGGGCTGTGTACCACGTATTGGACTGTGTACCACGCATTGGGCTGTGTACCACATATTGGGCTGTGTACCACGTATTGGACTGTGTACCACGTATTGGGCTGTGTACCACGTATTGGACTGTGTGCCACGTATTGGGCTGTGTACCACGTATTGGGCTGTGTACCACGTATTGGACTGTGTACCACGTATTGGGCTGTGTACCACATATTGGGCTGTGTACCACGTATTGGACTGTGTACCACGTATTGGGCTGTGTACCACATATTGGGCTGTGTACCACGTATTGGACTGTGTACCACGCATTGGGCTGTGTACCACATATTGGGCTGTGTACCACGTATTGGACTGTGTACCACGTATTGGGCTGTGTACCACGTATTGGACTGTGTGCCACGTATTGGGCTGTGTACCACGTATTGGGCTGTGTACCACGTATTGGACTGTGTACCACGTATTGGGCTGTGTACCACGTATTGGACTGTGTACCACGTATTGGGCTGTGTACCACGTATTGGACTGTGTGCCACGTATTGGGCTGTGTACCACGTATTGGGCTGTGTACCACGTATTGGACTGTGTACCACGTATTGGGCTGTGTACCACGTATTGGGCTGTGTACCACGTATTGGGCTGTGTACCACGCATTGGACTGTGTATCACGTATTGGGCTGTGTACCACGCATTGGGCTGTGTACCACGTATTTTGTTGTATCATTGCTGTGAGCAGCTTTAACATGAGCAATGCCCTCTTCAAAGTGAATGTTCAATTGCAAGTATATCTATTTGTCTATATTCACTGTTGTGGACGTAAGTATGGTTTTTCCTCTGGGTACCGTGGATCATGAGATTGTATAATTGGGGGCTTATTGTGAACCAATTGCCAGGCTTTCTACTTATTAAGCAACGATTGAAAGTAAAGCTCCTTACGTTGCAGCAAGGTTCTCAGTAACAGTCGCATAAATTAACATATATATATATTAGAGATCTGCGCTGGGCGGACATGCCTTCGCGGGCTGCGGGTACCCGCGCCCGCAAAGACCTGCGGGCGCGGGGCGGGCGCGGCCAGCGAAATTGCGTCCGCGCAGATCTCTAATTTATATATCGGTGTCACATATAGATGTATAAGTTTACACCCGGAAGTGATCTTACCGGCGTCCATCTTGAGTCTGGTGTCGTGGCGGGTAGTGGACACGCTTGCCGGGGTCAGATGTCCTTGCCCTTCAGGATGTAAGCAACATGTGCACTTCTACATATATCTCTTTTAGATCACGCCGAAATCAATTATGTTATTAAAACGATTATCAACCGGCGTCACTCATGATTTGATTTGCTTGGTCCAGGCATATAAATAATATGGGACTAAAGAACCGATTATAAATTTAATTTAAGGTGCGTCACATGGGAATAAATTTCACTCTAAATACTCAACATGTGTAACAATTCACAAGTCACATGGGAATGCCTTTGTAAATTTCATGCCAGGTAGTCTAAATATAATAATTCTCAGGTCACATGGGAATAGGGTTGTAAATTTCACTTTTTCAGCATTGTGAACATTTTACAAATCTCCCTAGCGGCTGACAGCAAAAGCAGATTGTATTTTTTTCTCTTGTTGACCTCTTTCCAATATAAGGGCACAGTTTGACAAATTGTAAGATTCGTGCAATTTTACTGACAATATCCGCTTTGTAGGTGACAGGCGGACCAATTTGCTGAATGGTATTGAATGGAGTTGCATCTAGCGTACAATACCAATATGCCTACTAAAAGCCGTGCTCAACAAGAGAGAAACCGTGCTAAGCAGTAGAGAAGCCGTGCTCAACAGTCGAGAATCCGTGCTCAGTAGGAGAGAAGTCCTACTCAACAAGAGAGAAGCCGTGCTCAACAGTAGAGAAGCCGTGCTCAACAGGAGAGAAGCCGTGCTCAACAGTACATAAACCGTCCTCAACAGTAGAGAAGCCGTGCTCAACAAGAGAGAAACTGTACTCAACAAGAGAGAAACAGTGCTCAACAGTAGTGAAACCGTGCTAAAAAATAGAGAAGCCGTGCTCAACAGGAGAGAAACCGTGCTCAACAGTAAAGAAGCCGTGCTCAACAGGAGAGAAACCGTGCCCAACAGTAAAGAAACCGTGCTTAACAGGAGAGAAGCCGTGCTCAACAGGAAAGAAACCGTGCTGAACGGGAGAGAAGCTGTGCTCAACATGGGCCAATCGGTGGTTAACAGGGGAGAAACCGTGCTCAACAGTAGAGACACCGTGCTCAACAGGAGAAAAACCATGCTCAACAGCAGAGAATCCGTGCTCAACAGGAAAGAAACCATGCTCAACAGGAGAGAAACCGTGCTTAACAGGAGAGAAATCGTGCTCAACAGGAGAGAAACCGGGCTTAACAGGAGAGTGGCCGTGCTCAACAAGAGAGAAACTGTACTCAACAAGAGAGAAACCGTGCTCAACAGTAGTGAAACCGTGCTAAAAAATAGAGACGCCGTGCTCAACAGGAGAGAAACCGTGCTCAACAGTAGAGAAGCCGTGCTCAACAGGAGAGAAACCGTGCTCAACAGTAAAGAAACCGTGCTTAACAGGAGAGAAGCCGTGCTCAAAAGGAGAGAAGCCGTGCTCAACAGGAGAGAAACCGTACTCAACAGGAGAGAAGCCGTGCTTAACAGGAGAGTGGCCGTGCTCAACAGGAGAGAAGCCGTGCTTAACAGGAGAGAAATCGTGCTCAACAGGAGAGAAACCGTGCTTAACAGGAGAGTGGCCGTGCTCAACAGGAGAGAAGCCGTGCTTAACAGGAGAGAAGTCGTGCTCAACAGGAGAGAAACCGTGCTCAACGGGAGAGAAGCTGTGCTCAACATGGGCCAATCGGTGGTTAACAGGGGAGAAACCGTGCTCAACAGTAGAGAAGCCGTGCTCAACAGGAGAGAAACCGTGCTCAACAGGAGAGAAACTGTACTCAACAGACGAGAAACCGTGCTCAACAGGAGAGAAGCTGTGCTCAACAGGAGAGAAACCATGCTCAACAGGAGAGAAACCGTGCTCAATGGGAGAGAAACCATGCACAACAGGAGAGAAACCGGGCTCAATAATAGAGAAGCCGTGCTCAACAGGAGAGCAACCGTGCTCAACAGGAGAGAAACTGTACTCAACAGGCGAGAAACCGTGCTCAACAGGAGAGAAGCTGTGCTCAACAGGAGAGAAGCCGTGCTCAACAGTAGAGAAACCGTGCTTAACAGGAGAGTGGCCGTGCTCAACAGGAGAGAAGCTGTGCGCAACAGTAGAGAAGCCGTGCTCAAGAGGAGAGAAGCTGTGCTCAACAGTAGAGAAACCGTGCTCAACAGAAGAGAAGCCGTGCTCAACAGGAGAGCAACCGTGCTCAACGGGAGAGAAGCCGTGCTCAACAGGAGAGAAGCCGTGCTCAACAGTAGAGAAACCGTGCTCAACAGGAGAGAAGCCGTGCTCAACAGGAGAGAAGCCGTGCTCAACAGGAGAAAAGCCGTGCTCAACAGGAGAGAAACTTGCGAGATAACGAAGTGAAATGTAGCTGAGGCAGATGTTTCAAAAGGAATCAACAGTAGAGATCCCCGATTCCGAATGAGTGTTAACAGAAGCGAGATACAGCTGAAAGGGAGAGAAAATAGAAGAGAAGCACAGGTCAATTGCGACTAGGTACTGATAGTCCACCAGCAATTTGATCTTAACTACCTTAACATCTGGTACAAATGAATATATGTAATATGTCTTCCGTATGACTTACCGTTGCATCCGTTCCACGTGTCGTGTCTGCGAGTCGGCAGATGGCGACACTGGGAGCTTCGGGGAATCGGTCCTGCTTAGCACAACAAAAACAAGGGTTTCACCCATCTTGATTAAATTGTCCATTAATTAAATATGTTGTGTTAAGTAGAGGGCACATATAGCGGGCACATGAAAATTCAGATTTGAGATAGGGGGAGCAGTATCTGGTAATTGGTGTGAAGCAATACCCTTACTGATCTGCCAATACCACTGGCAACATTTTGATGGAACATGAAGCTTCAACTCGATGGGTATGAAGATACCGTAATTTCCAGTGTATAAGTCGCACCTTTTTTCGTCGCGTCCAAGGGGTGCGACTTATACACCGGTATATGATATTCAACGCATGTTTGTTTTAAATGTCTGATCCTGGACTTTGTTTTATTCAAAGCTCGACAATTTTCCGCATATGAGCGCCCTAGATAATGTCGACGGGTGGAGGGGAGTGTCGGCGGGGAGGGGGGAGGGGCATAGATTTGGCTAGCGCTAAACTGGTAGTCAAATATGTCTTGATGTTTTTACATCATAGATGTTTTTACATCATAAAGGTTTTTACATCATAGAGGATTTTACATCATAGATTTTGTTGCTTTATATATGTTTTTGCATCATAGATGCTTTTACGATGTTTTTATACCATAAATAGTTTTATATCATCCATATTTTATATCATAAATATGTTTAGAGCCTCCATAATTTAAAATCATAGACGTTTTTGTTATCATCAATGTTATGTCTCAACTGTTTTAAAATCATATATGCTAAGTATTTGTTTATATTATACATGTTACTATATTATACATGTTTCTATATTATACATGTTTCTATATTATACATGTTTCCATATTATACATATTTTTATATCATAGAAGTTCTCATATCGTAGTGTTTACGAATATGTGCCCGAATTAAACCAGGAACTCCTACATATTTGTGTCCAAGTTAAAGCCTCACGACTTATAGTTACATTTCCATCCGACCATTATTCGCGTGATTAAAGCTTATAGCCTGCACCGCCACTGCCACCCTACCCGGGCGATGAAAACAATTTATCTTTCAATAATCAAATCAAAGTGATTAATCAAGGGGGGTTGTGGGATGGAGGTCACAGTAAAAACTAAGAGATTAATCAGGGAGGTTGTGGAATGGAGGTCTCAGTAAGCACTCGGACAAACTAGAAAAGTGGAGGTAGTGGAGGTCGCGCGTAGCAAGGTATATAGTGTCCGGTAATGACTGAAATATGGTCGTATATCAGGGTTATGTGATTACCAGTTTTATTTGACGGTTTATTTGACGTTCTACCTTGGGTCAAGGGACACGTGCTGCCAAGCGTAATTTCTTTCCACAGCAGGCAGGTATAGAGATAAGTTTGAGGTTCAGTAATAAGTTTAAACTATTGATCATATTGGATCATTCTTGCCATAGGAATAACGAATTTCGAGTTATTTCATTGGATGTCATGTCTTCTAGGAAGAAAGCAGATTTTCGTCATACCAATCTTCGATCGGACTTCTTGTTTATTTCCTAAAATTAATTGTTTCTTTTACTAAAGCTTTGGCTAGATTAATGTCTGTTTTGCTAATGTGCATGCGAATGTTACAAGTGCTTTGTTCGGTCGACCTCATCACAGACTGATTCGTTGGGTCTCTAGTTTGCGGAGGATTGCATTAGAGGGGTGTGTGTGTTAGGGGGAGGGGGGGGGGGTCATGTTCTGCTTGCATTTAAAATGAAATTGTTTGCTCTATAATTTCCTATGGGCCAAATAGTCAAACGTGGGTACCAATTTTTCTCTAGCATGGGGTTGAAAATTTGGGTTTTTCCATTACTTATCATGGGGATGGTTTATATTGGTGTGTAACCGTAAAGGTATGATACACACCACGATAGACTGGCCGATTATTCTACCCTGAATACCGGAAACTTCAAGATAAATCAATCGCCCTCGTCTCGGGTTTGCTCTATTACTTTTATTGCCTGAAGGATTTTTGTTCCATGCCTACTGCACTTTGTGAACAAATACAATTGTTTATATCTATCTATGTTCATGCAGACATCATGCGATGAATAAATTAGAACAGAACCAGATTAGCATGTCATATTTCGCCTCATTATGCATAAATATATGTCGTATATTTACTGGTAACACATCTAAAAAGGGCTGAACATTCATTTCAACTACGACGTTTCATACAATTTTCATGCAAAATCTAAATATACACACACAATCTATTTCTAACTGCAATTCCATTCATTTGTCAAAATTATATACTCTTCAACATTAGCAATAACATAGAATATTTACTTTTGCATGTTTATTCTACGATGAAGCGACAACAAAATATTGATCCGGTGCCGATCACTTTCGTTTGGTATTCATTACATTGACATTCCAATAATATTATGACGTATGTTTTCAACGGTATTTAATCTGCTGTGATAAAAAAAGTTCACTAAAACTTACCCCTGAGTCCCATCTTCATCTGGTACTTTCTTCTTCCTAGAAGGCATGATATCCAATGAACTAACGCGAAATTCGTTATCCGTATGGCAAGAATGATCCAATATGGTCAGTAGTAAACTTGTCACTGAACCTCAAATTTGTGCCCAAACTGTTTACGTATCACTAGAAACGACAATGGTCGTGACGTCATATTCTTAGACGTCCATAATGCAACGCGTTAATTGTTTTACGTCATTTACGTTGCGTCACAGGAAAAAACGTTGTTCATTCAATCGTTACATCGCATATATTTCAGATATTTTGAGTTCATCATAGTTTAGATGTTAGTCTAATTAAATCTTTCAGTAATATCCGGAGTGCCCCATATGAACTTGAAGATGGCTGGAAGGGTATAACAGTCAATATTTCCGAACATAAACACAATCTTCTCCAATTCATATCTCTTTTATATTCGAGAGAATACACTACCAGCCAACTTTAGATGAGGTCTTTTAGAGTAAAGATTGGCGGGCACGGGGGCGTACCTAATTATTAAAATCCATTGCTGAGTTTCGGATCAATGTATGAGGTCTTTTCCCGCGGAGGGGGGGGGGGGGGGGGTGACTTAATAGGTTGCTGAGTTTGGAAGGGTTTCGCATCAAAGCCCGGGCCCCCTCCCCATTTACCTACGAGATCAGTTCGCATTTTGCAGGGGTAGATCTATCTTCACAGTGCCATGCATGTCCGCTTGGTTTATTGTTTTTCCAAGTTAACCCGCCCTATGCCATGGACGATGTTGTGCTACACCAGAATTTCCCAGGTGTGCCTATCTAGATCTAGTTAAGGTTATCTAAATGTAGTGTAGATCTAGGTTTATTTTTATATAGTTTTATATAGTTTTTTGTGGGTCACTTTATGAATATGTTTGCTTTGAAGGGTCACCTTATGAATATTTTTGCTTTGAACATGTTGAAGGGTAGCAGAAATGTCTACTCTCTCAGGCATATACTTGGCGTGTAGGACCCCCCCACCCCACCGGACTCTATTACCACCAGTAATAATATGAATTAAATATTTACTCAGGGATGCCTAACATATTATAAGCGTTTTAGAAGAGAACATTTGAACTTCTCCGGACTGAGTTTACGTCTGTGATTATGCGAAAACTGTAGCTTCCTTTTTTGCTAAACTGAGTTTCAGCACTGTGTTTGCAATGTGGAATCAATAGGACAAATAATCTATCAGAAAATAAGTTATATAGGATCTAAACTTACCTACAAGCAGAAATGTAATGAGCATTTGTATTAATCTTGTATTTTGCTGAACTTTCAGCACTGCCATTTTAGAAGTCGAGCTTGAATAGGTGTTGTCTCAAACAAGTTTTCACCGCCAAAATCCGCTCGGTCGGGGCGTTTTCACGGCATTTGCGCTTATGCCTGAATAAGCCTCTCTGTGACCGACACAGCTTAGCGCAGTCATCGCATCGATGACCTGTCGTTTGGTCCATGTTGATACTCACTGACACTGGATGCCTAGATTGGTGTTTCAAATCCAGTTTCTCAAACCAGAGCCCGTCGTGGTTGGCTATATTCCCTCTTGCACGAGACGTAGATCTACCCAAACGGGGCAACCCCTCTTTTTTTTCGAGATGGCGGATGCTAGATCGTCCCACAAATTCGAATCGATGCCGAAACTGGCGAAAGCCTTCATCATGTCACACAGCCTCACAAGCTCGCACTTTAGCAAGTTTAGGCAAGCTCTGGGTCTTTCCACAATGTCAATGTTGCTCTTCTTTTCATGCGAGCCAAACTTTGCCCAAAGCCAAGGTCAGGGCAAGGGCAAAGTAAAGCCACTTTCACTAAAAGTTTCCGTTTTGGTTTAATATCCTGAGAGGCTGAGTGAGTAAGTTAACTTGATATTTACAAAATGCGGTCCGATAACATAGGTATCCACAGACAGGTCACTTCATCACTCACAGGCTCGCACCTTAGGCCAGCTCTGGTAACCGTAAGTATCCACAAGGCACACTGACACTATCCGCGATAGATCTAACTTATCCATCGTTCCATGTCCATGACAAGAAATCATCTGTTTACTGTTAATGTTATTCGACTAACGTTTTGAACCAGGGCGGGTGCTGTAACTGTAAGCGCCAAGTGATGCGCGTGGCGTGAACATCATGTGTGCATCATTGTATCATATATTACTTTATTGACGTCATAACGTTGGTGGATATAATAACTGACCACTGACTGTAGACAATCTTTTTTCTCCTATTCACTTTCTAACATTTATAAAACGCTCCACACATTTTTGTTATCATGAAAGTCCCCCCCCCCCCCCCCGACAACGTAATTTCATTATTCTAATCAATAACGTTTAATGGCAATTTAAAGTAAATATCATTCACTTATTTTCATGAGGTCAATCAATAATTAAGATTTGCGTTTTATACCTTAATACATTTTGTAACTATAATAGTGGCCGCAATTCGAAGGGGTCATCCGACGGGGGTCGATTTCTCGACAATAAAAAAATAAGAAAACAATCTTTAAAAAAATGTCGCAGAATTTTGTGTACGTTTATAAATGTGTCTTTAGAAAATAAAATAAAGGTTAACTT
This sequence comes from Arenicola marina, assembly GCA_964019135.1. Classification (NCBI taxonomy): domain Eukaryota; kingdom Metazoa; phylum Annelida; class Polychaeta; family Arenicolidae; genus Arenicola; species Arenicola marina. Next base: position 30,839,373 of record OZ025263.1, read on the forward strand.
CTTTTGATACATATCAACCGGTGTTCTAATTCAAGGTCGGGAAATACGCTCAAAGGATACTAACAGTATGAATCAATAGTTCATGCTAGTAATACGCAGGGGCGGATCCAGGAATTTAATGATTTCGACCAGCGGGGGGGTCGACCTATTTTTTGACGACCAAGGGGGGGGGGGGGAGGGGGGGGGCCTTTAATCGTTCCTCCCCAAAAAGGGTGGTCCACGCCTCAGATGGCATAGATTTTTCGTTGCAAAACGGTATTAGGGGGTTCGTTAAGCTTGAACAACGTGTGGCAGCCCATTGGCTGTACAATCTGTCACCCATCTAGTGTACGTTCAAACTAATTCCATATAAGTTGCCCAAGCTCTCTATCTTACGCGTGTCCTACAGCTGCTGGTATCCCACGCCCGATAAAACGGAAAAATCATGTGTACTAGCTGCTAGGCGCAGGACATAACTGCGAGGGAAGGGGGGGGGGGGGAGTGGAAAGAGGGGGCGGAGGAAGGGGGAGGGGTGAAGAGAGGGCGGTGGAGGGGGGGGGGGTGGGGTAGATGGAGAGGGGGTTGGAGTGACAGGGGGCAGGGTGGAAATAGTAACGGAGGTTATTATTATGGTTAGTTCGAGTTCAAGAAGTGCAATTTGTATAATCTATTTGTCACTTATAAACGCTATAGATCTAGATGCTAGAGATCTAAATTTCGGAAGGCCGTCGATGGGTTAGCAAGTGATCTCACTGGCTTATTATGCAGGTATTTAGTTGTTT
>OZ025263.1:30840333-31036932 GCA_964019135.1 Arenicola marina
GGCCTGCGTAAGATAAACTGGTCAAATTCCATAGTGCATATCATACAGTAATCATAATCATTAGTAATCATACAAGCAATATGCTGTTCTGTAGCTGGTTCACCGCAATCCGGAATTGTTTGCTTCCTGATGGTCGGAAATTCATTTCGATTCGATTAGAGATTGACTACCGATTATTACGCTTTACGTCCATGCCATTTCGAGAACAATAAGGTAATAATTAATGTGGAATGATCAATTATAGCGATAAGGGGAGACACATGTTCCCCAAACTTCATGATTCACATACGTGTTGTGCTGGCTTTCATTCATATATATATATAGTATATATGTTCCCAATATAATGTGATGTCGTATGGAACAGAAAACTGTCAAAGGGTGGGAGGGGATAGAAAAGATATAATTAAACTTGGTTACAGAGATGAGTCGAAGGAACAGACTTGTGACTCTTGTGCCAAAAATCGCGTATGTGTGAATTTTGGTAGCATCAGGCTCCGTATATTATCTAAAGCCGTTGTTAAAGTGAAAATTTGTTTTGAAAATTTGAAAATATGATTTTATGTCATAGACAATTGTGTAACTCTTGAACCACGCCAAACCCTTCCAGATGTTCTCTCTGTTTTCTATACCATTTCAGTCAATAAATAAATTAGCCCAGATAAAAAGCTATCAATGAACGGTTAGGATAAAGCTTGTGGACATTGCCTAGCAATAACTAACGCTCAGGGGCTGATCCAGGGGGGGGGGGACGGGGACGGGGGGGGGTCGACTCGGCCCCGGCCCTGCCCCCCCCCTTTTAGGGCCGAAATTTATATCCTTCAACATATGAAAACCAAAAACGCCCCCCCCCCCCTATCCAGCATATCAGGATCCGACCCTGAAACCGGCCCCCCCCATATCCAGAATTTATGGCTCTGCCCCTGACGCTTGAAGTGGGTGATATATTTATTTGCGAGGCTTACTTCAAGTAACGCATTCCATCATCATGAGATAGAGGTCACATGATGACCATGTCAAGGTCAATGTAAAGACGATCCATGTGCCTAGTAAGAACCCACTGCTCTTTTCGAAGGCAGACTCGGAAAGTTTTATTCTAGTCCCTTGAGTGTAAAACAAAACGTGAAGCTGGCAGTGGAGGCTGAGCTTGAGCGCTCTTGCCGAGGCGTGTCAAACAACGTATTAACACGGCAGTAATCAGTGGTAATCCCAACCTGAACATATATGACCGCCCGAAATGATGTGATTGCAGATAGTGAGTGCGGTTGGTTAGTTGTATATTCAGGACGCTTTAACCACCTTTGGTCATATCACGTCAATATGAGAAGGAAGGGAGAGTGGAGCCATATCGCCGGGGGTAACCCCCTACTCCTTGCGAAGAAGGACATGGGGTCCATGGCAAGGGGCCCATGGGACACGCCCCACCCCCTCTTTCGCTGGAAAATAGGCGAAGCAACTTCTTCACTGGATCCGCGCTGGAAAATAAGCGAAAAAAAGTTTCTCGCTGGATCCGCGCCTGGATGGTACTTCAATCAATAGTGACCCCTCCACCCTTTCGTAAATTTCTGGATCTGTCACTATCCATGATCTACTTAGCTAGACTATCAAGTGTCATGGGACCATCTTTATCAAGCAACACTTAGGCTACGGCAATAGAGTTATCGCTGAGTAGAAGATTTGTCGAGCAATTATCGGGGTGACATAAGTAGTCACCGAAGAGATGGATCTTCAGAATCACGAAAGTCCAAAGTTATATTTAATATGATTTCTCGATCATGAGCACAACCACAACGAGTTGGTGAGGCTACGACGAACATGCACTTTTCATGCGTATGTTACTTGTGGCCCCAGGGGTGGTAGTCATACCCCGCGGGGCACTCTTGTACCAGTCTGGTGGGGGGGGGGGGGGGGAGACCGCGGGTGCCTTCATGCCTGTGAGAGAGCGCATATTTGTGATGAAAAAGATACCCCTATAGAGCAGATACTTTAAAACTTGCGACGTAGAGCGGGTTGCCGAACAAAATAGCCCTTTCGAGCGGATTTCGGCGGTAAAACCTCCTGACTGAGCGGATTCTGGCTGTAAAACGCCCCGACCGAGCGGATTTTGGCGGTAAAACGCCCGATCGAGCGGATTTTGGCGGTAAAAGCCCCGACCGAGCGGATTTGGGCGGTAAAAGAGCGGATTTTGGCGTTGAAAAAGGGCGCTTTTACCACGGTAGCCCACCAAACCCAGCCATGCATTAAGTACCCCCCCCCCCCCCAGGGGAGTCTTACACTTTCCTAATTCAGAAGATCCACCTTTTGCGTGAATACATGTACTTTTCTATATTGAACCCGATAGTCGGTCGACAAATGTTCCACTTAGCGCTAAGTAGATTTGCGTCAGCGTCGTCTATGGATGCGGCCCGGGGGCCGGTGCCAGATATCGTCAGTGCCACCTAGGTAAGCTCACCCCCACCCACCCGCCCACCCCAACCCGCCCTTAGTTCAGTTGGTAAATAACTTCATGTGAAGAGATCTCTAGTACAAACCCCGGCGCCTGCATCTTGGGCGTGTTTCATTCTGGGGGGCATTCAGACCTAGTTTAACCTTCAACTGCAGACACCACACAAACATGGGTGCTGTAGGCTGTATCGTGTAGGCCACGCACATAAACCACGTTACATAAACATTGACACATAATAGGGCCGGAATACATGCGTCGTGCCAGTGGGGGGAGGGGGGGGGGTGGAGGTGGAAGGGGAAAGGGGGGGTGGAGGTGGAAGGGGGAAGGGGGGGGGTGGAGGTGGAAGGGGGAAGGGGGGGGCGGGTTAAGGGGGCGAAGCGCACAACCCGAATGCACTCTCCGCTGGGTCACGGGGTTATCTAACCACCAGAGGGCGTCTGGTGGAGGGGTGATGAAGGTTATGCATGCATATGTTTAAGTTGAACACAATAGGATTGCGGTGGCTTTAATATCCAAGCTGTTCTTAACATCCATGTATCTCGCACCACATGCAATTATTGTAAAACATATAAAAACATGTTGTATTATGTTAATGCCGTTTCTTGTCAAAGATACAAACAGAGCTCATACTTGTAACGATGTTATATAAAATATACATAAACAATCTGAGCATCGCTAACACGACTAGTATGTATCTCAGAACTATGACAATAAATTGACTTTAAGTGGCCAGGCTGTACATTTCCATTTGCCTTCAAACTGCTTTTTTTGTTTAAATTATCTTTTGATCCGCATTATATTTTTCTATTTTTTTTTTGTATAAACTTTATTTATTTAACGAGGTTACCGATAGCGAATACACATATCAACGGCCACCTCAACATGTAACAGAAATGTGGTTGTGGAGATGAGGTTAAGTCATTAACAGGTACAGTTGATCAAATATACAGAAAGTTCAAATTCAATACAGTGACAAAGATTTAGTGGCATACAACCCTGAAAATCAAATCGACAGCATAGCTCTTAGATAAACCGACCTGTTTCGGAAATGAAAATTTGCACTGCTTTAAATAATTTAGTATTATCTTCAAGGTTAATGTTGGAGGAACCGAATAAGAGGAGATTGCAGAGACTAGCGAGTTGGTTCTTAGACGCAGCCGTAAGATCCAAGATAAAACCATATTCAACAACGAAGGCGATACCATTTAGAAGTTCATTGCAAAGATTGTTATAAGTTGGACATTGTAGTAGATAGTGGATTGAATCTTCAGGTTTTTTAGTACAACCGTTTTGACAGTATTTGGTGGGGATGAAACCATAGTTGTACCTATGAGCGTTGAGGCCACTAAGGCCAAGACGCAGTCTGCAATGATTGACGGCTGCATAACCCGTAAACATGTCATACAGTGCATTGCGCGAACTGAAAAAACGTTCTTTATATGAAGATTTAAATGACATACATGACCCCGACTGCCTCAGTTCAGGCGGCAAGTTGTTCCATGCGCGAGCTGTGCTCCACAAGAAAGAGTTCATAACATAACTTTATTTACAGCTTAGAATGTATAAATCAGTACTTCTGCGGAGCACATGGTGAGAAATATCTGAGGTCTGGGGTGGAACGAGAGACGAGAGGTAACTCGGAGATAAATTGTTAATCATCTTATATAGCAGACAGAGACTAAAATAAGTACGTCTGGTAGATAACAGTTCAACACCAGTTTCTGCAATAAGTTTAGCATTAGACGTGCTGGCGTATGCCCTCGTCGCCGTGAGTAATGCCTGGCGCTGCACGCCCTCTAGTTTTTCGCTTTGATACTTAGTAAGGTTGCCGTGAAAGACAGGGGTGGCGTATTCTAATAGTGGTCTAATATGCGTTTTATAAACGCATAACTTGGTTTTCCTATCAACTTGCTTAGGCATACGCTTCAATAGAGCAACAGACTTAGAAGATCTGCACACCATGTTGTTAACTTGCGTATCCCAGTATGTTTCTGGTGAGAGTGACACCAAGGTGGGTATGACTGTCTACGCGCCGTATTTTGGTTGAACCCAGGTACAAGTCTAGTTCATTAGGTCTCTGAAGCTTCTTACTTAAAGTCACATACACTGTTTTCGTCGGATTAAAAGTTATTCTATTTGGTTGTAATATTTTATTAATCTTGCGATATGACTTGGGCAAGACAAGACTTCTTTACATTTACAGGAAAATATGCATTTCTTAGCCGACAATATTATATGGTTCTTTAATTAGTTATCAATTGAGTTTTGCATGCCTGAATATATCCATTCCACAAGGGAATATTCTAAAACATAAAGTTTCTTGTCAAAGGTACAAACATAGTTCATACTTGTAAAAACCTTTTATTAAATGCACATGAAACAGTCAATCAGAAGAGCTTAGACTTGATATATTTATGCCTAAACTGATTTCTATACGTTGATTGTATTCTTCGTCTATTTATCGAATGCAGATACGCAGTTTGACGTCAAGTAAAAGTTCATTTTCTACATATGTCCATTGGCAATTTGTTCAGGGGTATTAATTCTGAGATTGCAAAGTTTACATAATAATTTATGTAACCTGGCTTTTTCTTATTGATTCACAGTTAAGCACAATTGGTGCTGACCTGGAGAAAGCATACAGTACTGCTAAGCTCTGCAACGCTACGAAATGTTACTCCCTGGACCCCGGTAAGTATCGAAATCAGTGGCAAATCATGAAGGAATCATTTGACGATCACTGTCGGCCCATATGTATGGGATATGGTTCTCAATTTTATTGTCGTAATCATAGGCGTGTCCAGGGGCGGGGGGTGGGGGGGGGGGGGGGGGAGGGCATAGGGGTACGTGCCACCCATTTCAGAGTCTAAAGTATATCAGTGCCCCCCTTTTAAATCTCTGTGCTCCCCGCCCTCCCGGTCGTCAAAAAAATTATGGGCCCCTCGGTCGCAATTTTGTTCAGCTCCCCTCTCTTCCGGTAGCAATTTTGTTCAGCCCTTACCCCCTTCCGCTCGCAAGTTATTCCAGCCCCCCCCCCCCGCCCCCCGCCCCGTCCTACGTCGTCAAGCTTTTTATTATTCTTATTTTATATTTTTTATGTTGTTTTCCCCTTTTAAAGATTCCTGCACACGCCCCTGTTAATATTGTTTTGATCCCTACTAAATGCAGATGTAGTGGAAAGCCATATTAGAAAGGAACGAATGGGGTTCAGAAAGAATACGTCATGCTTCAGAAGACTATTAGAACGATCACTGTTACAGTACATTACAGTAAGGCTTGAGACAAAGCCAATGATTTGTTTTTACTTGACGAGATGTGCATGAAAAAAATGCATTTTTTTATTCTGCTTCATGCAATCTGTAATAATGACAAAAGTCATTATCATATCCAGACTTGACACGGATCCTGACGAGTTCCCGCGATTGGGATGAGCTGTTGTGGGTCTGGAAAGGGTGGCGAAATGTGTCCGGAAAGCAGATGAAATCCAAGTACCAGGAGTTCGTGGAGCTCCAGAACTCAGCAGCCACGCAAAACGGTCAGTCCGCCATATTGGATCAGTGAGCCCGCCATGTTGGATCAGTCAGTCCGCCATGTTGGAGCAGTGAATCCGCCATGTTGGATCAGTCAGTCCGCCATATTGGATCAGTGAGCCCACCATGTTGGTCAGTGAATCCGCTATATTGGATCAGTGAGTACACTATGTTAGATCAGTTAGTCCGCCATATTGGATCAGTGAGCCCGTCATGTTGGATCAGTCAGTCCGCCATGTTGGAGCAGTGAGTCCGCCATTTTGGATCAGTCAGTCCGCCATGTTGGAGCAGTGAATCCGCTATATTGGATCAGTGAGTCCACTATGTTAGATCAGTTAGTCCGCCATATTAGATAAGTCAGTCTGCCATATTGGATCAGTGAGTCAGCCATGTTGGATCAGTGAGTCCACCATGTGGGACCAGTGAGTCCGCCATGTTGGATCAGTGAGTCCGCCATGTTGGATCAGTAAGTCCGCCATGTTGGATCAGTAAGTGCACCCTGTTGGATCAGTGAGTTCGTCATGTTGGATCAGTGAGTCCGCCATGTTGGATCAGTGAGTCCACTATGTTAGATCAGTTAGTCCGCCATGTTGGATCAGTGAGTCCGCCATGTTGGATCAGTAAGTCCGCCATGTTGGATCAGTAAGTGCACCCTGTTGGATCAGTGAGTTCGTCATGTTGGATCAGTGAGTCCGCCATGTTGGATCAGTAAGTCCACCATGTTGGATAAGTCAGTCCGCCATATTGGATCAGTGAGTCCGACATGTTGGATATGTCAGTCCGCCATGTTGGATCAGTCAATTCCGGCATATTTGAGTGTGTAGTCCGCGGTATTGACTAGTTTAGCCGCCATGTTGGATGTCTAAATCAGACCGCCACTGATGCACAGCTAACTCGAAAACTGGCGGCTGTTTTATTCCATTTGCCATTCTTCGCTTGATGCTTGACCCGAATATTTCTATTTGTCCCAAAGCCATGATAAGCTGGACAAAAGAAGTTGTTCTTTCATCGCAAGCCTTTTAATTGAGATTTTAGAATAATTTGCCCGCCCAAATTACTGGAGTTATCTGGATTGTCGTATTCCCTTCTCTGGACACAGAGTACGCGGACACGGGTGAGTACTGGCGATCCTGGTATGAGTCGGACACGTTTGAGACGGACTGCCTCCGGCTGTGGGAGGAGGTGAAACCCCTCTACCAACACCTGCACGCCTACGTCAAGAGGAAGCTGATGGCCCGCTACGCCGACAGGGAGTTCCCCAGCTCCGGACACATCCCGGCACACATCCTCGGTGAGCGCTGTCTGGATCACATTGGCGGATCCATCCGGATCAAAAGCCGAGGGGGACGTTTATTTGCCGTTCATTGATCAGTTAATGCGGAGATTTGCAGCTCTAACGCGATCCATTCTAAGGATTTCTGTCTGAAACGGCTATAACTAACACATGAGCGATACCACGCAACGATTGTAAGGATTACAGCCCACATATTGTCGCCAAGACACACACTTGTTTGACCAGAATGACGCGGTAGCATGTTCGGGTCTCCATAATGTATGGGACTATGTTGAATACACATGAACATCAGATGTTTTTCATTGAATCAAAAATTGCCTGTGGGCAAATATAATGACGATGCAAATGTCTGTATATTGAAGGGAATATGTGGGCACAGCAATGGACCAACCTGGTGGACATTGTCAACCCGTACCCCTCCCGGGCCCCGATAGATGTCACTGCGGCGCTGGTGGAGCAGGTCAGTGGGAGATCATACTTAAGTTCTCGGTCGCAAGGTGGCTCATGAGCACCACTACAAGGAGCTGGTGAGGTTACGATGTAAAGACCCTTTTCGTACGCAAGCTAAGTTAGGCAGCCTAAGTTTTGCACGAAAAAGCGCCTTTCGTCGCAGCCTCTCACAAACGTTACTAAGGGTTGGCCGATACGAGTACTTGAGGCGGGAGTTCAATAAATGGAACAGCCTGCAATGTAATTTGCATACACAAAGTAACCGCGTAACAGATGGCGCGTGCAAAAGGGGAATGGTGATTTCTGATTGGTCGTTTTTGCGTCGCGCACTCAAGAGGGCGCTGCCCATAAAAACAGCGCATTATGGGGCAGTGGGTCGATTGTAGGAAGAATACAGCGTTACTCGTCAGACTGAAAAATACTAGCTTTCGTGAAGGATCCCTTGTGTGATCCCCTAATCGGTATATTAGGCCGATTGCGCAGGGTACAGGCTTTCTACAGATATATTTAGTTTATAAATATGGGCCCTAGCTGAGGAATTGAGTAGTCGCCTTGAGGCAGGGCTGGACGCTTGCCCAGCAGATGTAGTCAGAGGCGGATCTAGGAATTTGCCAAGGGGGGGGGGGGTTGCTCTCTGAAAAACTTGCGACCGAGAGGGGGGGGGGGCGCTGCTTGGAGAAGCTGACTTTAACAGTGTATGTTCAGGTTCCCAAGGTTGCAACCCCCCTAACCCCCCCCCTGGATCCGCCCCTGGTAGTAGATGCCCCTAGCTGTAGAAGTTGTCGGTGTCACGAACGGTTTCAGAGGCCTACATGATATACATGATTGAGGTTTGGCCGGCCCATTATAGTCACTGACGTTGTGGCCATTGGATCTGTCGTGTCATCTATTGCTGCTACTATCATATCTAGTTGGAATGGCACGTAGAAGTCCGTATGTCGGTAGCTATGAAATGACTCCGTGAAATATGATGCGTGGCCCGATTTATGAATATCGGCCAATAAGATAGTTTTGGTTCTATTTTTTCGTGCCGTGTTTGAAAGATTAGCAGGATTTAGGGGTAAACAGGAATTGTCCAGGGGGAAGAATGCCGTTTTTTAATGCAAAATCTGAGGCGTGGACCCCTCTTATTTTGAGGAAAAATCTGAAGCGGCGTGGACCCCCCCCCCCCCGCCCCACGGTTCCCGGTTCCAAGTTTTCAGTGGCCTCTCCTCCCCCGGTCGTCAAACAAATAGTGGACTCCCGGTCGCAATTTTGTTCAGACCCTACCCCCGGTCGCAAGTTTCAGTGGAACCCCAACACCCTATTCAAATTCTGGGTCCGCCCTTGATCATCAGATACTTCCAGAGCGTATTAACTGTTTTCACATCTCATCGAGATTATTTGATTTACAGGGTTACACGGTGCAGCGAATCTTCAACATGTCCGAAGAGTTCTTCACGTCTCTAGGGCTCATCCCCATGACGACAGCATTCTGGCAGAATTCCATGATAGTGAAACCCGACGACCGGGAAGTGGTCTGCCACGCCTCAGCCTGGGACTTCTACAACGGAAAGGACTTCAGGTCTGGTCACCCCGGCGTATTTCTAACTATGTGTATCCACTTTGCCATCTGTGGTACAGATGGAGGAGGTTTGCTCATTTTCTAATCGTTGCCAAATAGATGGCTCGATACTCCGAGACTAAGCCCCGCCCACGCTTGGGTCCTTTTTCGTTAAGGAGTGAGAAGTACTCATGTCTGAAACTGACAAGAAAATGACACACTGCTTTGTTTGTCGGACTTGTTTGTCGGACTTGTTTGTCGAACATAACGCACGTGAAAGACGTTTTTCGCCACATGATTGGATAAAAGCAGCCAGTGGCGTCAATCAATGACTGACAGTCGCAATCGGTCTATTCTATATACCACATGGTACAAAGTTGCCATCTACTGCTTGAGCCATTCAAAGTCACCCATGCGTGGCAGGCACACTCTTGTAATGGCTACTCGTGGGTGATTCTTCACCAGATAGTGCCACTGGACGCATTTCTTTGGTAACCCGGATATATTCCCAAGGTGGACCGAATGCACACATTACGCATCGGTTTACCGCCCGACACATTTTTCACACGGCTCGCGCGCGCGCATTCATTCGGTATGCCGATGTGCCCCGTTCAAACAGCCCGGGACTTGGGAGAAGATAGAAAAGTGACTGTCTAGGCTGGTTCCATTGCCCCTAAATGAACGGGACATGACGAGTCTGAACATTTCATTGACATTCGGCGTAGCCCGACCGGCAGGTCCGGAGGAGCCTGAGTAAACCGGGCCGCCTACCGGTCCTGGCCCAAAGAAATGCGCCCATTGATAGGCCGAGTATCCCTCATGGTTCGACTTTTTTTCGCAATATCTTATTTTAACAGGAACCATCGTGGATATATTCACAGCCATTTATTGTCACATAAAGAAAGCAAATCATTTCTGTCTTGTCCCGTAGAATCAAGCAGTGCACAGATATTACAATGGACTGGCTTATTACCACTCATCACGAGATGGGACATATTCAATATTTTCTCCAGTACAAAGACAAGGCCATGGAGTACAGAGACGGGGCTAACCCAGGTATAACTGCTTTTCTTCCAGGTGTCGTTAGGTGGTGGAAACATGCTGGAAAGAGGAACTGTTTAGTCATTAAAATTCACGATTTATGAGGCAAATATAAGGTAGCTTTAATATGGCGAATCGAGCGATAGCGTCATACAAAACGATCATTTGGGGTTCTTCTTATAGTTTATATTAGCAGTTTTCGGTTAGCGATAATAGGGGATTTTGCAGCATCATTCATAATATAATTATTATATTTCCATGACTCGTTCTTGTTTCCACCATGTTCCACGGACTATACTGACCTTTTGTCTGGATTGCAATGAATGCGATTTAATTAACGTAATAACCAAATCATACAATGTTTCTCTCCTAGAATCAAGCAATGCACAGACATAACCCAGAAATGGCTGGAAACCACCCATCATGAGATGGGCCACGTTGAGTATTATCTCCAGTACAAAGATAAACCTGTTGTGTACCGACGCGGGGCAAATCCAGGTAGCCATGGGTATACCCAGCCTTGTAAATACTAGGTACCTTATCTACATATATCATTGAAATGAATTGAGTATATGAACTCTGTCTGCTTTTGCTATATGCTGATTCTTCCCGGCACTATTCAAATAGGTGTTTCTATTAAGTGTCGTTAGACCTGTTAAAGAACATGGCTACCACAACATGCAACCTTACACTCGAATTCAAACTGGAATCACTCCAATATAACTAGTCATACAATGTCAGTTTGCCTGACATGAATGTTATACATTTATCTGATCTCAAAGGTTCCATTGGACTCACTGACTTCCAGGATTATGCGATCTACAGTAAAGAGACTACTAATGAAATAATTGATGAACGTTACTTTGGGGACGGGAACACTTTTTTTGATGGCCATGTTCTTGACGAGGTCTAATAACTATGAACATCTTCCTTTTGCGAGGATTATGCATGCGGTGTTTCAGTACAAAGTTACCCATCGACTCAACCAAGCATGTTTTAACATCTCTTCCTGGAGGATCTTCTGTGCTTGACTCTTCGTTAAGGTTGCGACAAGGCTTCACGGTCACCACCGTCTGCTATATACAGTTCTCGCAATTGGGGATTTTTAGAAGTTCCATATGATATTCTTCTTGACGTATAGTATACTAATCACATATCGTAACCACATATCTCACAAAGGTTTGCATGTAAATACATTTCCAGTCGTTACGCGAACGCCGGATGTCTCTGCATTGCTTGAATCAATATCTTATAATTATATCTAAGTATGCATTAAAGTACAGTCGCAAGTTTTAGAATATTCGCTCTAAAGGCACGCTTGTAAACGTGAATGTTTTTGGCATCCATGTGAAGCGCAAATCTCAGTCGGAATACATGATTAGTTAAGTTATTACATGCTGAAGACATATCTATATGAAAACGTTTCGAGAAACACAGGTCTAACGTAAAATGTTGCTGAGACACAACTAATTAATCTGGCTAAATCGTGAATGACGTCATCATCTCAGGGTTCTGATTGTTCGTTGTGCGCTTGTTGCCAAGGTTTCCACGAGGCTGTTGGTGACGTCATGGGTCTGTCGGTGTCCACTCCGGAACATCTGAAGGAAGTCGGCCTCTTGACGGAGATTTCCCTGGACGAGGGTAAGGCGGTACTACCTGGATCCTATTGTGGGTTAGGCTTCAGCGCAGTCATTGTAAATAGACGGATTCGGGGGAGGAGGGGAGTCCCTGGTGTCGGGATCCCCCGTTTTTTTTGAGGACGAATGCTGTTTTTCAATGACATATGAAGACTAATTAGCCATCTGAGACGTGGATAACCCCCCCTCCCCCCCACACACACCCAGGTCTTAAAAATATAGTTTCAGAGTCCCCTATCCCCGGTCGCAATGTTTCAGTGGAACCCCCCCTCCCCCTTTTCAAATTTCTGGATACGGCCCTGCTATAAATATATTGACGGATTTACAATTACAAGATCATGGTATTCCACTGCGAAACACCACGGTATACGCAGTGAATTAGGGGCAAAACTTTGTCATCTTTTTGCTCAACAGTTTGGCGTCATAACATGATGACCAAATTATTTGATCAACTAAACTAAATCCTACTTATAACTTATTAAGTTCATTTAAAGTCAAAGTCATAAATGCCGTAGACACACGTTTCTGCCCATATTTTCTGCGAATTTGCCTCGATCACTCTAAAAATCCCTGACGTGAGAAAGCAACACTAGACCATTTTAATGATATCAAACTTACCTTTGTAATGCGATGTTATCCTTTTTAATGACACAAAGAATATTTCTTCATGCTGACACTCCGTTGGCAGAAAACGCTCTGCCGCCAAAATACTAAGACACGCGTCATAAAATGATGGTTGCCATGGCGCCAAACGTGCTTTGAACAATACATGCTCTATATTTATACCAGCCACGAGGATGCCATGGCAACTATAGAGCCTTTCATTGTCTGTGATTTAGTCTAGTTGTGAAAGTGTGTCTGCTCCCAATGGAGTGTCAGCATGGAGAAATATTGTTTGTGTCTTAAAAAAGGATAACCTCGCAGTACAAACGTAAGTTTAGTATCATTAAAATGGTCTAGTGTTGCTTTTTCACGTCAGGGATTTTTGGAGTGATCGAGGCAAATTCGCAGAAAATATGGGTCGAAACGTGTGTCTACGGCATTTATGACTTTGACTTTATGTAAGCTTATTAACGTTCTGTGCCATTGCGTTAGAAAAATATACTTATCTCTATCTCTAGTAAGAATTGCATATAACACTATAATGTTCACACAATCGTGGCATCAATGTTAACTGTTATCTATTGTTATAAGCCATCCATATATATGTCATTTTTGGGATGGTGGGAACAGTACTAAACACGTGGCAACTTAAACGCCGGATATTCAATTTGCGAATACAGTAATGTTGCAATCATTATTTGATTGCATAGTATGACGTTAACTTCTCGATGGGCCAGGCCCTGGAGAAGGAGGTCTTCAAGGCAATGTCGGTGTAATTATTTGATTGCATAGTATGACGTTAACTTCTCGATGGGCCAGGCCCTGAAGAAGGAGGTGTTCAAGGCAATGCCGGTGTAATTATTTGATTGCAGAGTATGATATTAACTTCTTGATGGGCCAGGCGCTGGAGAAGATTGCCTTCTTGCCCTTCGGTTACCTTATCGACCAGTGGCGTTGGAGTGTTTTTCGGGGGGAGACGACGCATGAGGACTACAACAGGAAGTGGTGGGAGCTAAGGTTGGTCTCCGTGAGCCAAAGCAGCAATTCGGATTGACCTAATTATCTGTCCAGTCCAGTCTGGGGCCGCATTCATAATGGCCACTAAGGCTACGACACTAGACGTAGCGCCAAGTGGAAGATTTGTCGAGCGATTATCGGGATCAAAGTACATAACTAGTCACCCGAGAAGTGAATTTCTGAATTAAGAAAGTGCTAAAATTATATTGAAGATTATTTCTTAATCATGAACAACACCACAGCGAGCTGGTAAAAGACGAAAATACACTTGTCGTGCGTAATTTACTAGGGGATTAGGAATACGGCCCCAGGGTATTGCTGGGAGCAGTTTGCACAAGATTGATATGTGAATTCATGCTGTACAAGGATAGCAGTGTTTTATCGAGGTGCAATTATATTCATGGGTGATTGCGTGTCGTTGAATTGAAGTAAAAAAAAGGGACAATCATAATCTTGATATGAAAGCGCGTGGGTTTGTGGGTTTTTCTATGACGTAATTTATATCTATGACGATCATCTCTCTATGACGGTCATCTCTCCATGACGGTCATCTCTCTATGACGGTCATCTCTCTATGACAGTCATCTCTCTATGACGCTCATCTCTCTATGACTGTCATCTCTCCATGAAGATCTACATATGACGGTTATTTCTCTGTGGCGGTCATCTTTCTATGAAGGTCATCTTTCTATGGCTGTTATCTCTCTCTGACGGTCATCTATATGACGGTCACTTCTCTATGACAGTCATCTCTCTATGACATTCATCTCTCTATGACAGTCATCTCTCTATGACGGTCATCCCTCTATGAAGGTCATTTATCTATGACGGTAATCTCTCCATGGCGGTCATCTCTCCATGACGGTCATCTCTCTATGACGGTCATCTCTCTATGACGGTAATCTCTCCATGGCGGTCATCTCTCCATGGCGGTCACCTCTCTATGACGGTCATCTCTCCATGGCGGTCATCTCTCTGTGGCGGTCATCTCTCTATGACGGTCATCTCTCTATGACGCTCATCTCTCTATGACTGTCATCTCTCCATGAAGATCTACCTATGACGGTTATTTCTCTGTGGCGGTCATCTTTCTATGAAGGTCATCTCTCTATGGCTGTTATCTCTCTCTGACGGTCATCTATATGACGGTCACTTCTCTATGACAGTCATCTCTCTATGACATTCATCTCTCTATGACAGTCATATCTCTATGACGGTCATTTCTCTATGACGGTCATCCCTCTATGAAGGTCATTTATCTATGACGGTAATCTCTCCATGGCGGTCATCTCTCCATGGCGGTCATCTCTCTATGACGGTCATCTTTTTTATGGCGGTCATCTCTCTATGACGGTCATCTCTCTATGGCGGTCATCTCTCCATGGCGGTCGTCTCTATGACGGTCATCTCTCTATGGCGGTCATCTCTCTATGGCGGTCATCTCTCTATGACGGTCATCTCTCTATGACGGTCATCTCTCCATGGCGGTCATCTCTCCATGGCGGTCATCTCTCTATGACGGTCATCTCTCTATGGCGGTCATCTCTCTTTGGCGGTCATCTCTCTATGACGGTCATCTCTCTATGGCGGTCATCTCTCTATGACGGTCATCTTTCTATGACAGTAATCTCTCTATGACGGTCATCTCTATGACGGTAATCTCTCCATGGCGGTCTTCTGTCTATGACGGTTATCTCTCTATGACGGTTATCTCTCTATGACGGTCATCTCTCTATGACAGTCATCTCTCTATGTCAAGTATTGCTCTTTCGCCTCGATCGACATTTGTGCAATGCTCGTTTCTCTTGCTCCGGCAAATGTGAAATCGGAATCAGCGTGGTTGTCACTATTCCAGATGCAAGCACCAGGGCGTGAGTCCCCCCGCCATGAGAGAAAATGACGACTTTGACCCAGGCGCCAAGTACCACATCCCAGGCAACACGCCATATATTAGGTAAGTACGGAAGCCCAGTAGTGCCATGGGGTGTCAGCGCGGTGACGGGTGGCGGCCGCACAACTCACATAAAACACCAGGGTCAATTAATGATTTCTGTGAATGCTCCTATTGAAACAAGAAATATTGGTATTGGCTCACCCTGCTGCAGTATAATCCATCAAGATTGCTGAGGAATTGCTACTCTGCATGATTGATACTTTCGATGATGCTAGATCAGTTTGCTTTGACTATATATGTGTGTATTATATTTTTATGTATTATATTTGTGTGTATAATATTTGTATGTATTATATTTGTGTGTATTATATTTGTATGTATTATATTTGTGTGTACGTACGGTTCGCGTCATTGACACCCTTTCTGCTGTTTTCGCTCAGTCCTTTTTTGTTCGACGACACCATGCCCCCCCTAACGTCATATCTATTATGTATTATATATATTTATACATAAATTGTGTTATTTCAGGTATTTTGTGAGCTTCATCATCCAGTTCCAGTTCAGCCAAGCTCTGTGCGATGCTGCCGGATACAACGGAAGCCTGCACCGTTGCGACATCTACCGGTCAACTGCCGCGGGGAAGAAGCTCGGGTAAACTATTCCCCGCGCCGTTTGATCAATGTGTGACGGACCGTTCCATCAACACTCTGCCTTCGATTCACTCCGCTAGGGCTCCATTATATCTCTGTTGTCGCCTACTTCTTCAATGCCTTTTCACACTCGCTCGCTAGGGCGGCGCTGCACAAATTGATAGGAAAAAATGCTCCGCGCATTTTTACGAATTAGTGCCGGGGACCCAGACGAAGCCTAATATCACACGGTATCAGGTGAACAAATCTCTCTCGGATATAACTTTTTCCAAGCGGTACAATTAGTGTTTTGCTGTATTAAATATACAGAGATCGTTATTTGTATGTTTTATTGTTGAAAATAATAATGTTGCAAGAAATTACAACTGATTTGACCGTTTTTCAAAAATCTTGAAATCCGCTCCCGGCCGACAGCAGCGGTAAAATCGGAGCTTGCGTAGCGCCACCGGCTTTAATATATTAATTTATATTTATGTAGAGAGGATGGAAACATTGCGTCGGAGATTGATCGCAATGTTCCCATCCCCTCCAAAAAGATATAAATTAATATATTAAGGCTATAGATGCACACGATGTCATATTTAATGTCATACTATTTACATACATGCATATGTATTCAGAAATAGTAAATGCCATATGATGGAATTTATTGGTGCCCTGCCTTAATAGCTACATCCCTAATACTAACGTTGTAGTATAGGTGTGCTACTGCACTTATCTTATTGCCTGTGTCATCAGACTAACCAGTTAAGTCGGCTAAAATAAAACCGAGTTAATTCGGCTAAAACCTACATCGATGGCTTATGACCATGGCTTATTACAATCGCCTATGACCATGGCTTATGACCATGGCTTATCCCATATGTTGCCCCGAGAGCTAATCACGACCACTCTAGATTGAGGCTGTGGTGCACGGTTTGCAGGGACATGCTGGCGCTGGGCTCCTCCAAGCCGTGGCCGGAAGCCATGGAGGCCATCACGGGTCAGCGCGACATGAGCGCCTCGGCCCTGATCCGCTACTTCCAACCTCTCTACGACTGGCTCAAGGTGCAGAACGAAGGACACGACATTGACTGGGACGACGAGTGTCCGGGCGGGAGTCTGGCCTCCGCGGGGGTCAGCATCGCTACTCTACCTATCGCCATCGCCATGGCAACCATCCTGGCATGCCTTCTGATCCGAAAGTAAGCTGACCGGAAGTAGCCTGACCGAAAGCATGCTGACCGGAAGTATGCTGGTCGGAAGTTTGCTGACTGGAAGTAGGCGAACCGAAGTAGGCTAATCAGAAGTAGCCTGACGGAAGTAGGCTGACCGGAACCATACTGCTTTGTGCTCGTATGACGGATCGGAATTCGACTAAACATTCCCGAGAGCGCAATATGCACACACTCGCCCCCCCCCCCCACCCCCCCGCTCCACGGTCTCCCCTACCAACCCATGTAATGACAGTTATAAATTACGAATGTTTTGTACAGTAAGGCTTGGATCAAACAGATGATGCAAATTAATGAGGCGCGCCAAGAGGTGTGATAAATAGTACAATGCTAATTAAATATGTTTTATTTCTTTCATTTCTGTGGCGATTAACTCATGCGTGGCTCTTGTACTTGATACGGATGAGTGATTCCGGAAGTAGATACAGTAGTAGTACATTTTTACCTGTAGTTTCTACAACATGCGACACCAACATGAACTTCCATATAATCCACGTTGCTAATTACGATGAAACTTTATTTCAGCCAAAGAATGTGCATGTTTGATTTTGTTGATTTATATCTTATGGCATATTATCGGGGCTTAGGTCGTAACTAATTTCCGTAGCCTTGCAATCACTTAGGTACTTTCCCAGGACTGAAACTATGTTAAAGGTCATGATGTTCTGTTCCATAAACCTAGTACCCCGACACCCATCTAGTATTTGTGTATATATGGCTAGAATAATGTCACACGCTCTATTGGGAATGTAATACTATGTAACAGGTTTGCAGATAATCAGCATTTTATTGCTGTCAAGCTGAGATCAAATGCACGACCCGAGATAAGTTATGTCAAGAAAACAATGGTAAATTTGCATGTGACTCAGTGCTGTATGCTGCGCCTTTTTTTTCAAAATAAATAAAAAACAGAATTGTTCTCCATCCTTCTGATTTGTGCGATGTCACCCCACGACCTAGTAGGTGGCGCTTGCGGCAAGTGTCGAGTTTGCTCCGGATAGTATGACGTCACACCAGATGACATGACGTCACATCGGATATCATGACGTCACGCCGCATAACATGACATCACACCAGATGACATGACGTCACACCGGAGAGCATGACGTCACACCAGATGACATGACGTCACATCGGATATCATGACGTCACGCCGCATCACATAACATCACACCAGTTGACATGACGTCACACCAGATGACATGACGCCACATCGGATAGCATGCGTGGGATGGGATTTTAACCAGGCTTAATTATTATACTTATGTTTAATAATACCTATGTTTAATAATAGTAAAAATATCCGATTGGTAAATACGACGTCGTTCTCAACTTTAATGAGATGATATAAGCCCTGATTTTATCCTTTTTATTTCATTTATAAATCGAAATAAACGCCATCGTAGTTTGACATCTTCGGGAGTGGAGGGTGGCCTGGGGGAGGGTGAGAGGGGGAGGGTTAATTTAAAAGCTCATATGAGATCATAACGGGCACTTACAATGCAGTGCTACTTCACGTGGGGACAGTGATGAAGGTGTTACCAAGCCCATAAACGCGTCATCATATCATAACGCATCCATGATGGTTGACAGTCGTCACATGCTCATCACGCTGAGTTAAAGGTGCTATAGGGCTATAAAGTCTCGTTGGCTTAGACTTCCGGTTTACTCATTTTGGGGACAAACAAACGAAGCACGTGTTCGGAACGAGTTTAGAATCTCTGCGCACACTGGTATCCTGACTATCTGTGATGTAGGCGTGACGTGTATGTTAGGCAAGGAGAGAGACTGGGAACCAGACTACCTGCGCCAAAAGCCAGGCGCCGAGGGGTGGGTATATTGCGGAAGACCTAGCGCTATGATTAAAAATATTTAAGAAATATAGCTTCACAAAACGGATAGATGACATATTTTTTATTTGTTTGCGCCATCACAATGACGAATATTTGTTACGACGGGACAATACGACTGAAAAACTAACGTTTTTTTGCATTTCCTACGAAAACGAGGCATTATGACGTCACACGGATTCTCCCCGGTTACAACGTTGGCGCAACGCTTCAAACAGAAAACTTACAAAAATGAAGAAACTTGGTCTTTTCGTGATCCAAAAGTGATACGAAAACATCCAACTGGTCTTATTTTATCTTTACCATGTGGTTTAATGACGCACCCGTGTGTTGTTACTCCATGCACTGCACATTTTGAAAGCGGAATGGTTAAGTCGATCACTTGCTCTCGCCATTTTTGTTACCGCGGAGGCACGCGAACCCCTGTGACGTCACTCGCTGTTTGGTGACGTTATTTTTAGCTTTCGAGTGTTTTGAAGACGGATTTTTCCTTTGTATATTCCCAAAGTTCTGCGCATCATCGCCTCCAAATATTTTAACGTATATCTCTCATAGCCATGTTTAGTGAAATGGTACTCATAGTCTTTAGGATAAACCTGGAAAGAAACTGACTTATAGCTGCCTATACTTCAACATGGAGCACGTGTGTTTGTTTGTCCCCAAAACTGAAGTCTCGCAGCTCGATCGCGAGAACTGTATAGCCCTATTACGTGATCTCACTGGCTTATGATGCATGCATTTCGTTGTTTAGCGTTCTCTTGGACCTAATAAAAACGGATGACTTGAAAAAATAGTTTGTTTGTTATCATGCAGTCATAGGCCTACATGTAAAATACGGTAGCTTGAACTCCGTGCTGTATATATCAAAAATGCTGATTTACCGGATTAACCGGTTTAAATCAACTATCAGGGTGCAGTGACTGTTCTCACTTGTTGTGGTTGGAGATGTGTCAGAGAACTGTTGAACCAGGTAGTGTGTCATTAAAACATGCAAAAGGTGTCGACCCCTGTCAAACCGTTATGTCATCTCTCTCTCTCTCTATGTATATATATATATAATTCTATATCATGACATATGCAAGATGATGAAACATTGGTGGTACAGACGAACAGAGGTAAAATCTAAGTACAGATCCGATAAGCAAGTTAAAAAAAACCAGCGCAGCCATTAGAACTAATCTTCTCTGATTAATATTGAGCGATGACTTTTCAGACATGTTTTATGTCCTCGATATAATTAATGCGCCTAGTTCAAGATAACGCGTGGACGCTCAAGTTTAAATTGACGACGTTAACGAGTGTCCTGCTCAGTTCTGACGGGACATCGAGAGGGATGGCGACGCAAGGACGGCTAGCGGTGTCGCTCCTACTGCTGCAGCTGCTGGGGTGTTCAGCAGCCCAGAACACTGACGAGGCAGAGGCGGCCGCCCGGGCCCTGCAGTACACAGAGGAGGCCCAGGTCGTCTACTTCAATGATGCCACCGGCTATTGGAACTATCAGACCAACATAACGGATTACAACCTGGCCATCGCGGTACGTACGTGACAATTCAAACTTTCTAATTGACATGTATTTAATATAAGATTTGAAAATACTATACATTAAATATTATATTCATATTAAGTGATAAGTCAAAATTGAAAACGTAACCGTTCAATTGACAGGTATTTAATATTATCTTTGAAAACACTATGCATTAACTTTATTTATATCAAAATGGACAGTAGTAATTTATAATGACATAAATTTGTTTGCACTAATTAACATTAAAACAATGCATTTTCAAAATCGAAACGACTAAAGCGAGATAATCCTATGGTGATCAAATCATCATTTATTTCTTTATTGCACATGTATAAATTAACACTATGCGTGAATTTGGGTCCATTTACGCCTGGTTCCGTTCAGCAGAGGGGCCGCCTCGATAGCTCAGAGCGCTCGCCTTGAGTGCTCTGGCCACCTGAGAGCCTAACGGCACGTGGACCGGTGGTTTGCGCCACGCTTTGACCATGTTTTTGTGGTCGCAGGTTAAAGATACCATGTCATTCTTCGCAAAGAGTATGGGGTTACCCCGGGGACATGGCTCCGCTCTCCTTTCCTTCTCCCATTGACGCGATATGACCCAAAGTCTTTAAAGCTACCTGAATACACAACCAACCAACCGTACATTAGATTGTCAGTGATGACAAGCAGCATGGCGTATTATTTTGGCGCATAGATATAAGCCTACTGTCGCACAATGCCACTGTTTCTTTGACATACTGGCTGCATCTCTTCGGTAGCGGGTATATACCCAAAGTAAACTGAATACTCACATTACGCATCGGTGTACCGCCCGAATTTCTTCCCCCGGGTCGGGTGCGCGCGCATTTATTCATCATGCCGATCGTCTCCCGTTCAAAATAGCACCGGCCATTCGGCAGAAGATGGCGACTCATTGGAAAGTGGCAGCCGAGGCTGGTTCCATGTCCCTTGAATTAATTCACCGGACTTTACCGAACTTAACATATTATAAAAACGCTCCGACCGAGCTGATTTTGACGGTGAAAAAAAAGGGGGGGAGGGGCGCTTACAGTGGAGCCCCCCCCCCCAAACCCAGCAATGTATTATGCCCCCCCCCGGGGGGTCACCGCATAATATTCTGGATCAGGTCGACGTGCTTTAATTAGCATATTTATTAATGCCGAAATTGTGGACGATAGGTGGAAGGCGGCGCAGCCTCGGCAGCCTTCGACAAGCTGAAGGGAGAGGAGGCGGACAGTTTCGCCTGGGAAGGCTTCTCTGACTACAGCCTTAAGAGGCAGTTCAGCAAGATCGGAGACCTGGGCTACTCTGTGCTACCCGAGGCACAGTACCAGAGGGTATGACATAGGCATAAGATCACATTACCAGAGGGTATGGCATAGGCTTAAGGTCACATTACCAGAGGGTATGACATACACATAGGGCCTCAATACCAGAGGGTACGACATAACAAAAGTGCTGCTTCAATGTTTTCCTTTATTTCTTGTCGCATGTGACCCCTATGAAGTTAACATGTGTACTTCAAAGTTACAAGTATAATTTGTAACAAAACTAAATTACCGCGTTGAATTTAACCGAAACTCGTATTAGTCCGGCTCAACCATTATTGGCCAATACATTATATGATAGCATTTGTAATGTGATAATTGTCGTGGTTTGGTTTTTAGTACAGCGAGCTGAATAACGAAATGGAGGCAATCTACAGCACGGCCAAAGTGTGCAATAGGCCAGGAGACACCTCAGGGACATGCTATCCCCTGGAACCCGGTATGTTGTCTGATATATGTCAATGCTTATATAGTTTGTGTTATGGATAAGCGGGAACTTTGTGTATGAAAGCCAGAGGGATCTTTGTTTTCAATAGTCCGAAGCCCAAGAAGACAATTTTAACCTATTATAGTTCCAGATACATTATTAATGTTGAACCATATGTGGAAACTGCCAATGTTAAATAGCGACTGCCTTGAGTCGGTTGTGCCCTTGTGGAAAATCGGACTGGCTGAAGGCAGCGGTAGCTTGCTAGTGTCTAAAAGGTCTAAACGTGACGACTTGTCAGTAGGGAGCTGTCAAAGAAATATATACAATTAAATGGATATGAAGAGCCTGCACAACTTGTAACCAGTATAAACAGCAAACTTGTAGCTGCCATAAGCGGCCTCCCATGGCCATATGTGACGCCTATAATTGTGCCTGTTAACAACTTCATTCATCAAGAGAGGTACTTTATCTTGTGTCAGACCTGGTGACAATCATGGCCAATTCCACGGACTGGGACGAGCTGATCTGGGCGTGGCAGGGCTTCAGGAACGAGAGCGGCAGGAAGATGCCAGATATGTACCAGGAGTTCGCCGGCCTTCTCAACACGGCAGCTACTATGAACGGTCAGTCTTCAAAGGGGTGGATCCGGGAATTTAAAGAGGCGAGGGGGGGAGGGGGCTCTGAACAAAACTGCGACCGGGAGATCCACTAATTTAATAACGACAGAGGGGGGGGGGGGGGGGGAGGGGGGGGGGTGACCCTCAAAGCCCAAGGTAGCACAATTGGTAATTTCTGAAATTAAAAATACTAGCACGCATTCATTATGTAATAAAATTTACCAAATTTATAGAATGATGCTATAGGGCTATTGTACCAGATTATTGTCAATGCCAACATATTCAAAGAGTTGCCACCGACTTAATAATTAATAATATTGTCAACGATTCACTCCTGTTTTGCATTTGCCGAAAACAGACGAAAGTAACCGATAACCTGTAAATCCAGGTTACGCTGATAACGGAGAGTACTGGCGCTTCTGGTATGAGGACCCGGAGTTTCGGGCTCAGTGCGAGGGTCTCTGGGATGACCTTCGACCCCATTACGAGCAGCTCCACACCTACGTCCGCCGGAAGTTGAAGGAGCGTTACCCGAACGAACCATTCCCGAGCAGCGGGCACATCCCAGCCCACATTCTAGGTTGGTTGCCTCTTGATAATATTGTTACTGCATTTAATCTTTTGATTGTTTTGTTGATATATAAAGTATTGTTAATGTGCCAACTTGTCATAGGAAAACGGAAGTATTTTTATCTTCGTTATTGGCCAAACACGCAGGTTCGTTCAGCCGTCATGAAGTCATCAATTCGTTACGCGACATATAGAGCGTTACCCCATCTGTGTGTAGTCCATATCTGTCACAATGGCTATAATTAATATGTTGTTTATTTTGCATTATCCGCTAGCATATATCGTCTTCAAGATCCATGTCATTACGAAATAAATCTCATCACGATTTTCATCAATTCATCACAAAATATAGTGCGATTAATGCCGGGCCATCGTGCCTTCTCTTTTGCTTTTCGAAGCTTGTATCGTGATATCCAGATCAAATACCAATGACTTCTACCCAATTAGTAATAGGAAAAGAAGCATTAACTGATAGGGAAAAAGATTAAGGCCGCTTTCTTGGATTATTGGATGGTTGGTGTGATTTGGATTATTGGGTGTTTAACGTAATGTTTTAACAACCAGGGAACATGTGGGCCCAGGACTGGTCTGCACTGGAGCCTCTGATGAGACCATTCCCTGACAAGCCTGGCCTTGACGTCACCGACGCTCTTGTGGAACAGGTTGGTATGGCTTATGACTTTATTGTGGATGATAGCTCAACCCAGATGAGCCAATAATTAACTTTTTGGGAACATATTCCACTTAATTTTTAGCAATCGACAACGATATAATATTGCTACTTTCTATTGGTCGGTCTTACGTAGTGTATAATGGCCGAGCCAGCCCTGCATCTCGCAAGCCGACTTTTTAATCACAGAAGAGTTACGATGGTCTCTTGTCCTGTATATCCTGAGCACCCTGAAGCGGCATTGTCCTGCGTGGACGCCTGGCAACCAACACGACCCCCGGGGAGCCTTTATTAATGCAAGGCCTGTATCTGAGATTAGATCTCAAGCTGCTCATTACGCCGCCATGGTGCTGTTTGCAATACTATCCACACGATCCAAGTTCAAGCAACCATGACACATGATCCTAATACCAGTTATTACGCGCAGGGATACAACGCAACAGGACTCTTCATCCTGGCGAATGAGTTTTTCACGTCGCTGGGCATGGAGCCGATGCCACAGCCGTTCTGGGACAAGTCCATGATTCTGAAGCCTGACGACCGAGAGGTGGTGTGCCACGCCTCCGCCTGGGACTTCATGAACCAGATCGACTTCCGGTAAGGTCCAATTAACACATCTGGCGGCGTATTTGACTGGGCGCTTGCAGCGGCAGATCCATGATTTTGCCAAAGGGACAAGGAGAGGGCAGGGGGGGGGCACAAGTCTAAAAAAAGTGGGTGCACGAGTCATTTTAGATGCCGCCGAAAATAGACGAAATTGGCCTTTTCACGCCGTGCAAGGGGTGCAAGTGCCGCCCGTGCCCCCCTCCCTGGATCCGCTACTGGCTTGTAGAACCAAAATCTCGTTCCACTGAAATCTCGCACATTTGGAAAGTTCTATTGCAGAACTAGAGAAAAAAGAAACATGTTATTTTCATGATAGATGTTGCAGGTATAAATTTTAAGAATATTGCGGATAAGCAAATGGCATGACGATGATTGCCTGATGCTAAACGCTGTGTAACGGTTTTGGGCGTTGCTTGTGAAGTGTTTCAATTAGTATGAAATATTATATGGTTATAAGGCCGTGGATACCCATTGGTGGAACGACACCAAGAAAACTGCACAGTCACATGGTGAAGTGCACTGACATAAATATTCGCTTGAAACTCAATTTCTCGTTAAAGATCAATTAGACAAAATAAGATTGAGAACTAGAACAGCGAAAGAAATGGAATGGGGAACGATGAAGGTTTACTTCCTCGAGGAGGGAAGGGGGGCAGTACAAGCACATTTCGCCCAAACGGAGCCGCTCTTCTTCTAGCTGTATTAAAATCTTGTATATGTGTATCCTTCGTCTTCAGCATCAAGCAGTGCACAGAGATAAACACAAAGTGGCTGATCACTACTCATCACGAGATGGGACATATTGAGTACGATCTACAGTACAAGGAACAGCCAGTGCCATTCAGGAATGGGGTCAATCCGGGTAAGTACATCCGCACTCCAGGCAATGTTGAGATACCATGTTATCACTTAGGGACGGACGCCTTGATATACATCGGAGGCTCTGATTTGTTTTTCATTCATTAATATCTAATTTTAATTTCGAAATAATTTTTTTTGGTACTCTTGCTTTGCCTCTTACAGAAAACAAGTTTTTTCCTTTTTCGTTAACAAAAAATATGCCGTCGCCTATTAAAATGAATACATTTTGCAGATTCCCCCAAAATAACGCTGACCTCGATCCCCATGGCGACAAAAACTAATTCAGCCCTCGTCGAACCCCCAAAAATAGTTTTGGCCTCCACAAACCACAAGCCATAGCCCCCCCCCCCCCCACTGGATATCAACTTCTATACTTGGTCAACCGCGACGGCCAAATGGCTTGCTGTCATCCACGTTTAATCCACTCAATGTTAGTTGTGGGATATGGAACTCCCGTTGGCCTATCCAACCGCGTGGGGAAATGCAGCATGACAAGTTTAAGAGGGGCCGGCCCGCTAGCTCAGTGGGTTAGAGCGCTCACCTTGAGTGCTCTGGCACGTGGATCGGTGATTCGCGCCCCGCTGTAGCTATGTCTGTGTAGTCGCAGGATAAAGATCCCATGTCCTTTATCGCAATGAGTAGGGGGTCACCCCCGGGGACATGGCTCCACTCTCACTTCCTTCTCCCATTGACGCGATATGACCAAAAGTGGTTAAAGCGTCCTGAATAAACAAACCAACCAAGTTTAAGAAGTTGCTCTTTTTCATCTTTGCGGCGACTCACGCCATTGCAGGGAAAAAAGCGAGGCAATGTTTCATTAAAAAATAATCAAACAGGAGGAAAACACCATCTGTGTATCCTCTCCTTTGTCTAATAATGTTTGCAGATCACTGATATTATGTAAGCCATGACACAAGATCGATAGACCACTGAACATGTTGCAGTCCTTGTCCAGCAATGAAAGCCGGTACAATATGTTTTTTCCTCTTTTTCTTTTTTATTCAACATTTATTTTTTTAACGAGGTTTACAACAAGTAGGGGGTTACCCAAGTACACGTAGAGATAGAGGTTTACAACAAGTACAATATGCTTCGGTTGTGACAGGTTTCCACGAGGCCATCGGAGATACCATTGCGCTGTCTGTGTCGACCCCGACCCACATGCAGAGCATTGGGCTGCTGGAGGCCGGCGCCGCTGATCCAGGTGAGGAGACATCTGTATGACCCAACATGGCGACCATCTTACCGGCCTTGGCCTTGGCCATCACACAATTGGCGCATTTCTTTGGGTCAGGTTCGGTATCCCGTAACACGTGACAGGGAACTTCCGGGTGTGCCGATAGGGATATGCCTATTCCAATCAAATGCACACACCGTTCACACCTGCTGCACGCAGGGGCATTGGAACCAACCTAAGCTCATCACCTTTCAGTCAGCCGCCATCTTCTCCCGAATGTCCCATGCTGTTTTGAACGAGGCACACCGGCGTACTGAATGGATGCGCGCGCACCCATACCCGGGGGAAAGAACTGTCTGGCGGTATACCGATGCGTAATGTGCGTATTCGGGTTACCGCAGGGATATAACGAGCTACCAAAGAAATGCACCCCATGAGTCGTATGAAGCCACACGAATAGACCAATCCAGGCTGTCAATTATTCACAATTCCGACAAACAAAGCAGCATGTCCCTTTCTTGTCTGTTTCAGAGATGGTTGTCAATTTCATAGTGGGCGCATTTCTTTTGTAACCCGGGGGTATCCCTACGGACCGAATACGTACATTACGCATCGGTTCACCGCCCGACACTTCTTTCACCCTGGTATGGGTGCGCGCGCATCCATTCGGTTCAAAACAGCACGGGACATCAGGAGATTCCAGAGCTCTAATGTGCACCGGATATGAACGTGGGTGTGTGCATTTGATATCCCTATCGACAAACTCGGAAGTTCCCAGTCACGTGTTGCGGGTCCCGGGGGGAACACCTAACCTGGCCCAAAGAAATGCGCCCACTCACGATTGAGGAAAAAGGACTCAAGTGTGGGCCGGGGCTTAGCGCGGAGTCTGATTCGTTCTATTGTCCAATTATCCATAGATAAATGTACATAAAAAGGAGTTAATGTAACTATTGGTGTGTGCACACGCTTTTCGGTGAGCATATGTAAAGTATTTGTATTTGTGCCAGAGGAATTTATACAGACAACTGCATGACCGTTTGCCAATTCCGAATTACATACAAAAATAGTTCCTCTTCTGAACCAAGATTTTTCCCCATTATGGCATTAAACAATTATTTTGTTGTCATTGCCACTCTTACTACTATATTACCTGACAGAGTGGTAACAGTCACAACTGTAGTGAAGTTCAAGTTATGGAACACTCATTCAGAACAATGCCTGCAGGCAAGGACGCATTGCAATTACGCTAACTAAATATCATCAAATCCTAGTAGTGTAGTTTCACTATGTGAGTCAGGCAGAGGCAACGGATATTTTCTGCCATGATGTCATATGATATTTCTATGTGAAGCAGCAGTGTGATGATTATGACGCTATATCAAACCTTCGCTTTATATAGAATCCTTGTGGTGACTTTAACGCTATATTATACCTACGTTCTCGGTGACCGTCAGAGGTTGACATGAACTTCCTGATGCTGGAAGCCCTGAAGAAGATCGCCTTCATTCCCTTCGGCTACCTCATCGACCAGTGGCGCTGGGACCTGTTTGCTGGAGTCTTCCCCAGGGAGGACTACAACAGTAACTGGTGGGACGTCAGGTCAGTCAACGTCCCATTAACTGATTAGATATATAGATATGTACTCACCGCGCAGAGTTGCCGATGATAAGTCGTAACTAAACACAAACAACGGGCTGGTTCCAAGGGGAACATGGCAAGCTGGTGCGCTATCTAGCTCTTCCGGTTCAAGCTAGCAATTCCGCTCTGTCGATTGGCTGCGTATAAACCAATAAAGACGCAATAGGTGTGGCTGCCCTGTTTGCTTATGTGTCTATATTTGCATTATAGTTGCACTATAGTTGCACTATAGTTGCATTAGCCGTTGCCGCCTTGTGGCATCTGTCTGTGATAACGAGGAATGTAATTACGTGCGTATGCGGCGAACATTATATCTTATTGGCGTAGTATGTGTCCTTGGGGTTCGGAATACAAGTTATTTTTGGCTAACTATTATTTTCTAAGCCATATTGCGTCGCACAATTGTGCTTGATGTATCGGCTCAGCTGCACATGGAATAGACCGATCCAGACTGTCAATCACTCACTGGCGTCACTGTTTGCTTTTATCCAATCATGTGGTGCAAAAGGGTCTTCCACGTGCGTTACGTCGGACAAACAAGTGGGACAAACAAAGAAGCATGTCACTTTCTTCTCAATTTCAGAGCTGAGCACTTCTCACTTGTACCTACCATCAGCTATGGTTGTCAATTTCATACTCACGGTCAACGTGTTGATCGGTCTATAGACCGATCCAGGCTCCGACACTAATTCCCGCCCACGCTTAAGTCATCTTTGCTTACTTTTGAGTATGAAATTGACAACTATAGCCGATGGCAGGCACAAGTGAGAATTACTCATCTCTGAAACCGAAAACAATGTGACATGCTGCTTTGTTTGTCCGACTTATTTGTTCGACATAACGCACGTGGAGGACCCTTTCTCACCACATGATTGGATAAAATCAACAGTGATGTCAATGAATGAGTGACAGCCTAGATCGGTCTATTAACACGCAACACTCACAATGCCTCGAGCCATTATCTCTCCGCCAGATTTCGCTACCAGGGAGTAGCACCGCCGGTCACTAGGAGCGCTGGCGGCGACTTCGATGCCGGAGCGAAGTATCACGTGCCGGCAAACACTCCTTACATCAGGTTAGTCAGGGTAACAAACAGTATAACAACAGCATATGAAGCCTAATTCTCGATATATTATACTAACATATTAAAATCGCATTTGACAGCATTTGTCGCGTAAACCGCACTGTCGACTAATAAAACACTTGGATAATATGAACAATACATTCAACATGAGTTGAAAGCATATAGTCTACGCCTACTTTATAGCGTGTATACGCCAACCCAGTGGCACTGTCTGTATGGACCACTGACCATGGTTTCACAGGACCACTGACCATGGTTTCACAGGGCCACCGACCATGGTTTCACAGGGCCACTGACCATGGTTTCACAGGGTCACTGACCATGGTTTCACAGTGACACTGTCTGTATGGACCATGGTTTATCTGTGCTTTCCGACAGGTACTTCGTGAGCCACGTGCTCCAGTACCAGTTCCAGAAGGCGATGTGTGACGCTGCTGGATTCAACGGACCCCTCCACCAGTGTGATTTCTACCAGTCCTCGGCCGCAGGGGACCTCCTCGCGTACGTCACACCCTCGTGGTCGTGCGGGAGGGTGGTGGGGGGGGGGCACTATATTTCATTTGATATACTATTTTCATATGTGATAAATTAACCTCAATGCATTAGGTTAGCATAACTCCATTATCTGAACATAAATGCATTTTATGTTAACTTAAATGTATTTATGTTAACTTAAATGTATTTATGTTAACTTAAATGTATTTATGTTAACTTAAATGTATTTATGTTAGCTTAAATGTATTTATGTTAACTTCAAGGTATTTATGTTAACTTAAATGTATCTATGTTAACTTAAATTTATTTATGTTAACTTAAATGTATTTATGTTAACTTAAATGTATTTATGTTAACTTAAATGTATTTATGTTAACTTCAATGTATTTACGTTAACTTATATGTATTTATTTTAACTTAGATGTATTTATGTTAACTTAATATACATCATAGTAAATTAATTTATTCTATTAAATTTCGTCATATTATATAGTCATAAGTTATAGCCAGATATTTATTAACATTTTTGTACAGGGTTTAATATTACGGCTGGAACAGATAACTAATATTTATGAAAAAAATGTAAATGTACTTTTAATTTTGACTGCCACTTCAGTGACGTCATGAAGCTGGCTGCGTCCCTGCCATGGCCGGATGCGCTGGAGAGAATCACGGGAACGCGCACCATGTCCGTGGGCCCTCTAGTCCAGTACTTTGACCCACTTTTCTCGTGGCTCGATACACAGAATGTCGGTGAAACACCCGGATGGACCGACGCCTGTCCCACCGGCTCCGTCGAGTTTTCGTAGACAAGTCTTGCGCCGTACGAGAGTTGCAATAAATGAGTACAGCTCAGCGGAGCGTTATCACTATTTGTCGACGCCATAACATACACACTGACAAGCGATTACGAGATTGCGTCACCCTTAGAGTGAGAATGACGTAAATTGTAAAATCCGGATTAGTCTTCGGTCCACTACAATGACCTTGACCTTAACAATTGACTTGGCGGACTTCATTTGTGACATATTTGGCCCCTCAGATCCAGATTTGGCCCCTCAGATCCAAATTTGACACCTCATATCCAGATTGACCCTTCAAATCCGGCAGCTCTAAAACTGTCGTTATAGTGCGCATCCTCTCAATTGTTGGCCCCATCCCAAAAGTCAAAGTCACTCTTTAGTTTCGCCCCAGGGCTCAACGATCTCACTCGGTAGACAGCTAAAGCCAAACTGCCCCTTTATTTAGTTTCGGTCTACATTTCTAGTTTCTACATCCCTACCATGCACATTAGTTTTATAGCAACCAACTCAATCATCCCACCATCCCAGCTTAAACTCCCCCCCCCCCTCCGCCCCCCCCCCACAACAGTAGGCCTACACTGGCACCGCGGTCGCTACCACCGCTCGCGACAGTCCAGAGCCTCTCTGTAATGTTGTTAGTTTTAGAAGATTAGTGAGCCGCGCGGTGTTGATATCTTGTTTGTATAAGCCAAGTGACGAGTCCCCGGCCACACATCACGCAATTGAGGTCGGCCAGCTGTTCTTAATAGTTAATAGCTCTCTTAGGGTCCCATGTTAAACATTGAGAATTTGTTGCCGAAGATTCCTGTGACCTTGACCTTTGACGTCCATCACCGCTAACGAACTTGACCGAGCCATGTTTTGCGTTTTGCAACCTACAGAGCGCGCTCGCGCACACACAGACACAGAGACAAACCAAAAAAGATTTTCCTTCATAACAAGTGCTGCCATGGTAGAGAGACGGCAATGGGTATTTCCGTTCCTTGGGAACGTGCTTTTCATTTCACCGTGAACTGGGAATGAGAAAAATAATTCACCGTAAATTGGGAAATTGACAAAATTATTTCTTCGTGATTTGGGAATCGGAATACGACCCCTCCTTGCCCCCACCCCCCATAGTAGTCAATGCCCAACATCAACACAGAGCGCAAAAAATTGAATGACTTCTGGATTTAGGTACACATCGTGTCATGGAATTAATCTATTTATTTGTAACAAGCATGCCAGCGACATCACTGAAAAGATATATTGCGTCATGTATTAAGTAATTTGTATTGTAACTGATATAATTTCATAATATCACTTTATGTTAAACTCTACACAGGTCAGGTGTTGCAGAATGATATGCAGGGCTTCAGAGCTTTCGATCTTCAACATGGTAGCAGTTGCTCGTAATTTTCGTCGATGCATATATATTGAAGCCGCCATAATCTCATACGAATATATATGTGAGATAAGATACTGTCATTACCACAAGAGCCATGGCGGCAGTGGTGAATACATAATCCCGAATCTCGAATGTCTCCCTGCAGGGGCGGATCTAGGGGGTTTGGGAGTTAGTAGGGTAAGTTACAATGCCCACCCTCTTGGGAACGTGAATCTACACTGTAAGAATCTGGTTTTCCGTTGTCGCAAGCCCCCCACCCCCCCCGCCCCACCCCACCCTACCCGCCGCTCCCTTGTCCTAGATTCCTTGTCCTAGATTCCTAGATCAGCCCCTGCCTTTTTTACCAAGGCATTACTTTATATCTCTTTTTTACTAATATTTTGCGGAGCAAATAATCGCATGATATAACCTACTTGGTCGGTATTTGTATCAAACTAGCTTGGAAAAATCGGTCAGAAGGTCAGAAGGAACGACAGATGTATTAACCGATAAGCATGATCTAGCATGTAGTATGCACCTGAAGGTCAGGTGCTAGACATGTTACTGGCGATATGTAGATGCACATACGAAGAGTATTTGGGCGTTATCAATATGAAACTGGTCGAAAATAACTTTCAAATTACATACATCAATTAGCTAAACACCGTATAACATACAATCCTGTTACAAATGTGAGCAAAAGTCGCTTTTGTAAAAAAATAAAGCGTGGTAAAAACTCGATAAAATGGAACAAAAAAGACACAAATACAAAGGAAACTAGAGGTTCTTAGGGTTTAATGTAAAACACTGACATAATTAACACCATTAGTAATTGACGTACTGTTGTCGTCATTTAAATACACCTGTCACGAGAAATGTTTCCCTCTGGGGTGATAATGGGTCAACACCTGTTCACAAACATACAGAAAACAATCACTGTGACAATTGCCCCTCCGACCATGAAGACATCAATAAGTCTAGAAGCGTTGATCATGGTGCTTATTAATTCTTGATTATGAATAGCTGATAATATACACATATATGAATAGCCAGTAATTAAAATAGAACCCATGATCACCGGTCTACTTCCGCTATGCCTACTTTCGTCATTTCTACTTCCGTCACGTCTACCTTCCGCTATGCCTACTTCCGCTATGCCTACTTCCGCTATGTGTACTTTCGCTCTATCTACTTCCACCTCGCCTAATTTCGTTATTTCCTAATTCAGCTATTTCCACTTCCGGTCAGCCTACTTTCGGATCAGAAGGCATGCCAGGATGGTTGCCATGGCGATGGCGATGGGTAGAGTAGCGACGCTGACCCCTGCGGAGGCCAGACTCCCGTCCGGACACTCGTCGTCCCAGTCAATGTCGTGCCCTTCGTTCTGCACCTTGAGCCAGTCGTAGAGAGGTTGGAAGTAGCGGATCAGGGCCGAGGCGCTCATGTCGCGCTGACCCGTGATGGCCTCCATGGCTTCCGGCCAGGGCTTGGAGGAGCCCAGCGCCAGCATGTCCCTGCAAACCGTGCACCATCGAACGTTTTCATTTTATCCGACTTAATTGGTTAGTGCTACAGGAAATGCTGTAGCACACCTATAAATATTAGGGGTGTAACTATTAAGGCAGGGCACCAATAAACGTCATCCTTTGGCCTCAATGTAATGTAATCGATTTTAGTGGAATTGAACACCTTTATTTAAAGTGTTGGCACGATAACACAGGAAGTGTGGGAGCACAACCAGCCATATAATGGATGTAACTATTACGATAGGGCACCAATATGATTTTTTTTCAAAAATCCTTCCACCAATATGATGTTATTACATCTGCTT
This sequence comes from Arenicola marina, assembly GCA_964019135.1. Taxonomy (NCBI): domain Eukaryota; kingdom Metazoa; phylum Annelida; class Polychaeta; family Arenicolidae; genus Arenicola; species Arenicola marina. Next base: position 30,874,501 of record OZ025263.1, read on the forward strand.
TAGGTGAATATATTGTGAAATCATGCCGTATATACATGCCCACGTGAGGGCCGATACGTTATCAAACTGTTAATATATGTGTGTTAGTATACAATTAAATTCAGACTGGTACCCGAGCTTCTTCCCCGCGGCAGTTGACCGGTAGATGTCGCAGTGGTGCAGGCTTCCGTTGTATCCGGCGGCATCACACAGAGCTTGGCTGAACTGGAACTGGATGATGAAGCTCACGAAATACCTGAAAATATACCGAAGGTATAAAGGTGACAATGTGTGTGATAAGGGAAAGTCACATAATATTTTCAATATTTTAAATCTCCATGGATAAAGAAATTAATTTGAGGACTTTCATAGAACTGAAGCAAGAAAACTTACTACAAGACTTCGGTTCTAGTATCGCTCCAAATGTGTTAATTATAATTTAAAAATATTTGAAAATATAATGCAAAATGCTAGTGTTGGGCATTGGTTACGTCATAATTGTATTATCGGTTCTGCTCCTTCATTAAAAGAGTATAACGGATGTTTGGCTCGCTCGTCGCCGGTTTAAATTCATTCAGATATTAAGACGACGAAAGACGACCTACCGCCATTATCTTTAAATATAATCCGAAAATAACGATAATTGTCATAATGATAGAGAAACGAGGCCTACAATGACAACACGAAGAAATGGCACAACTTAGAATGGTGCAGCAGTCACACCTTATGTAAGCCACGTTTACTGGGATGTGGTACTTGGCGCCTGGGTCAAAGTCGTCGTTGTCTCTTATTACGGGGGGACTCACGCCCTGGTGCTTGCATCTGGAAGTCAATTAGTGTCTAAGGAAATTGTGTTTAATCCCCGGGATTTAAGCTTTTAAATAAACATTATTTACTTTGATAACCTTTCGAAATTGAAAAGAAAATCTTACCAAAAAATCGTTATTACCGCAAATTACAAGCGATTTTTGGCATGTTGTAATTAGATTTCTATACTGGCTAGAATGTTTTACTTATAATATTTACTTGTAATATTATACTGTTATAATACTTAATCCACGTTCCACGCCAAGTGCATAAATATCAGTTAAGCCGGAACTCCCACAAAAGAGCCATAAATTGGTGTCACGTGGAGGAATATATGTTTTATATTAAGACTTATACAAGATGTTTATGTGATATCCTTAGTATATGTGCTGATGTGGCCGAATGGGAGCTGGTGGTACACACCTTAGCTCCCACCACTTTCTGTTGTAGTCCTCATAGCCGACCTCCCCTCGAAAAACACTCCAGCGCCACTGGTCGATCAGGAAACCGAAGGGTAAGAAGGCGATCTTCTCCAGCGCCTGGCCCATCAGGAAGTTAATGTCATACTCTGCAATCAAATAAAGATACTGACATTGCCTTGCAGACCTCTTTCTCCAGTGCCTGGTCCATCAAGAAGTTAACGTCATACTCTGCAATAAAATAATGACACTGACATTGCCATGAAGACCCGCTTCGCCAGGGTCTGGCCCATCAAGTAGTTAACGTCATACTCTTCAATAAAATAATGACACTGGCGTTGCCATGAAGACCGGCTTCTCCAGGGCCTAACCATCAAATATTTAATGTCATACTCTGCAATAAAATAATGACACTGGCATTGACATGAAGACCGGCTTCTCCAGGGCCTGGCCCTTCAAAAAGTTAATATCATACTCTGCAATAAAATTGCCTTGCAGGCCGACTTCGCCAGGGCTTGGCCCATCCAGTAGTTCTGCAATAAAATAATGACACTGACATTGCCATGAAGACCAGCTTTGCTAGGGTCTGGCCCATCAAGTAGTTAACGTCATACTCTGCAATAAAATAATGACACTGACATTGCCTTACCTTCATCTTGGAATATCTCCGTTAGGAGGCCGATCTCCTTAAGATGTTCCGGAGTGGACACAGACAGACCCATGACGTCACCAACAGCCTCGTGGAAAGCTTGACAACAAAGATTAACGTCTTTTTAAAAATTGTGAGAAGTAGAATTCTAAGAAGTAGAAATTCTTAGAAGTAGAAATTCTTAGAGGTAGAAATTCTTAGAAGTAAAAGTCCTTAGAAGTAGAATTCTTAGAAGTAGAAATTCTTAGAAGTGAAAACTTTTTGAAAGCAGAAATTTTAGAAATTCTTGGATGTTGAAATTCTTAGAAATTGAAATGTTTATATGTAGAAATTCCCAGAAGTAGAATGCATTACAAGTAGAATTTACTGAAGCATACCAAATCAGAGCGTTAAAACGTATTATTATTAGAAGCCGACCTTGTTAGAACATTTACGTTGTACTTGAATGTTGGGTTGAGGTATATTGTAGCCAATAGATTATCTATCATACGTGTTCATATTTCACGAAAATATTTGAGCGAATATGCATTAAACCGCAGTATCATTGCCATTCATTAATATTTTAGTTTGTACTATAGTTTTTGTAGAAGACAATCACGCGGCTAAATGTTAAACACTACAGGACACAGGACAATCAAGCAATGCACAGGCATAATACATAAATTTGTTATATTAATGTCATCAAACAGCATATTTATTGCTTGAAATGTGAATGATCAAGATGTATAGTTCTGACGTGTGCTACATAAGGAAATGGTACGAATATAATGACATGCGAATCCATTACACCGAGCAAAGGCTACTAATGAAGCAGGTCAACTAATATGTTACTTCCGAGGCCTCCACACGAGAAAGCACTAGTCAGCATCTGAATAAGTGTAGAGGGTTAATACACCTCAAGGCTAAAGGACACGTAGAAGTGGCGGATCCAGAAATTTAATTTACGAAAGGGGGGGGGCACCATTTATTTAATTCCTATCCAGGCGCGGATCCAGACGGAAACTTTCGGCGGGGGGGGGGGGGGGGCGAGGGGTGGTGCTAGTGAGGTTGTGCAGAAAGAATTCTCACTGTACCCCCTGTGCCCCCTTTTAGGGGGTCACGTGCCTTTTTTTGCCTATTTTCCAGCGAAGGGGGGGGGGAGGCACGTGCCCCCTGTGCCCCCCACCCCTTGGATCCGCCACTGCGTTGTATCGAGCATGGCGTGTAACCATGGCTACCTGGATTCGCCCCACTTCTGTAGACAATAGGTTTATCTTTGTATTGGAGATCGTATTCAATGTGGCCCATCTCATGATGAGTGGTCTCAAGCCATTTCTGAGTTATGTCTGTGCATTGCTTGATTCTAAGAGAGAAAGTGAAGAAGATAATTAAGTATTTAAATTGCTATAGCAAATTAACTAAAGTCAGTGTCACCATAGTCAACCGACAAACATGACGGCAACAAGAACGGTAAGCATGGAAATATCGTTGATAAATATGGACATATTACTTAGGGTGTATGTAGTACAAGGTAACATGTATTAATGACTTGTATACATCGACTGGTGCTATTTAGAAGGCGAGTGAAATTGGAACTTTATATCTATAAAAGTTTCGCTAGGTGTAGTTCTCCCTCAGCACCCCTACACTTTTTATTGACTGGGTTCGGGAAAAGGGTGTGCGGTTTAAACCGTTGTAAACGTCAAGTGGCCATATGGTTTCTGATATAATGGAGAACCGTTTACCACCCACTTTATTATGAGGGGAGGGAATACCTTTTCCGATCTCCGTGACTAGCATCCAGGAATTCTTGGATGTTTGCGATTTGCAATTTTTGGGGATCGTTATCCGTGCCATTCCTGGTTTAACGCGAAGACCCTTTGCCCATTTACCGCCATCCGTTATAGCAGTCTGAGAATTCCTCGATATTCGCGACATCACCATTGAGATGTTGTTTTCTTGAACAGGCCTTGTCTTGAAGATTCGATATGGCTCTCCCTAATTCTTGGGGGTTCTCGATTCAGAGGAAGTATTCCCTACCTCATATTATTAATCGGGGAGGGAAGTGGGGCTGCATTATCGCTCTCATTTCAAAGATGCTGGTTGGAGAGTGGGGTGGTGGGGGGGGGGGGGGTGTCATCGAAGATTGTCTAAAGTAAGATCTCCAACTCGCGCGTCTGCCTATGGCCGAAATGTTACAAACGAGTTGTGGCGCCGCCCTAGCGGTGGGGATGCTACATTCCAGTCGGATAACTGATACGCGCTGGTACCAGACGAGCGAAAGACACGTAACAAACATGTCAAGCTTACCTTATCGATCGATAATTAAATTACCTGCATAATATTGACAAAAACATACATTCTACCCCTCTAGTTTCCTTATTGAAAGTTATCAAGTCTGATGTCAACAGTGAAATGTAACCAAACGAACTCACGGCCGCGGGGCAGACATGTCCCAACTCACATTGTGAGTGTTCTGTCTTTAGTCCTAGATCTATAAAATAATTTTTTTTAGATGTAACTTAGATCTAGTTAGAATCACAAATTAGGATCGAGAATCTCTTTAAAATCGTGACAACCGTGAGAAGGACCACCTTTTTTCAGAGAAAATAACAGGTTTTCCGACCAAAAAGGGTAGAAAAACGGTGTTCGCCTTCGTCGGGAATTGAACGCACAACCTTGCGATCAAAAGACAAACGTCTTACCAACTGCGCTAGTGGGCTTCACGACGTCTTCATGTGTTTGAACAAAATATAAAGTTTAAATACGCATGCTTCTGAATCCATGAACCATTTCTATCTACCCTGTTCATCTGTGTTAGCAGAAACATCTATTTCAGAGGGGATTTGCAGGTGAAATAGTTCTCGCAAACCGATTATATTCGGACTGATAAGTTAGTTGATCTGCCCTCCTTGGTTCAATGGTCCAATGACAATGTCACTTTTGGTGACAAAGCTGGAACTGTAAAAGTAGACAAAGACTTGTCCGAACTTGCTTTACATTTTCTCATCTGTAGGAAACTTGCAAAAAAACGTTTTTGCAGTTTGTACAGTTAATGGCCATACAAAAGTCCATGGCAGCGCCAGTTTCTTGCGTCAGTTACGCAGGCGGCCTTTGCGATAGAGCCTGAAGTAGCATCCCGACCGCTAGATGGCGCCTTGCACGAATGTGCACGCAGTGAACGCGCGAGTTGGAGATCTTACTCTAGACAATCTTTGGTGTCATTTCGTGTCTGATTACTCCAGCTCTTTACGGGGACAGGGGCACACGGGGGTGGGTGTAGTATTAACTATAGTGAAAACAGTTATCTGTAGAAAACACATCATGTATTTATTGTGTTTCATTCTGTTATGTCCCAGTTTCTTTTTGTAAGTTTGAGATAAATCTACGCCTACGCATTTGTGGAGATTCCATGACCCGACCTCAACTGTTCCGTACATCTGTTTTACTCCTGCAGTTGTTGATAGCTATTTGTGTTAGAGTCTTTGTGTTAGAGTCTTGAGATAGATCCGGGCAGATATTTTTAAAGCCATCCATCATTTCGAAAGAGCGCAAAGTGACAAGCTAAGTTATCCAATAATGCGCATTCGGTTTCGCACCACATTGGACGCTGGACACGTCTTCGTGAAGCATTTGTGAGCCATTTTTGTTGTCCAACTGTAATTTCACAGCCTTTATGTTCTTGTTTCCATCATGTGCCAGCAACATGTGGGCTACTGGACCATGACCATCCCTTCTTTATACCTGGGTTAGCCCCGTCTCTGTACTCCATAGCCTTTTCTTTGTACTGGAGAAAATATTGAATATGTCCCATCTCGTGATGAGTAATAGTGACCCAGTCCATTGTAATTACTGTGCACTGCATGATTCTACAGGGCAAAACAAGGCAGAATATAATATATTGGCCTCAATTTTGACATTGTTACTCAAGGTTTACGTACGCATAGTGCTTTAATAACGAGTTACACATAATGTCAAATTTGAAAAGTCTGGGCACTAAAGGCATTATATTTTTCACTGCTACTCTCCAGCATGTGTAAAGAATAATATTCTTCGTTAGTGCCGACCATGATTTCTTATTTTGTATTAATTACAATTACTGTCCTGTGGGTCGGCTAGTGTACGGCCCAATTGTGGCGAGGGGAGCGGGGGGAGGGGGGGTGGGGGGTCAGGGTTCGCGGACTGGAGGCACGAGGTGGCTGACCTGAAGTCCTTGCCGTTGGTGAAGTCCCAGGCTGAGGCGTGGCAGACCACTTCCCGGTCGTCGGGTTTCTCTATCATGGAATTTTGCCAGAATTCTGTCGTCATGGGGATGAGCCCTAGAGACGTGAAGAACTCTTCCGACATGTTGAAGATGCGCTGGGCCGTATAACCCTGAAGGCAAGCGAATCGACTGTGACATAATGACATCGCTTGCTACGGAAGCGCATAAAGGCTACTGCAGTTTCTGAGGACAAAAAATCCTCCTCCGGTGACAAAATTTCATCTTCCGGTCACGAAATTCATGGAGTGTTGCTGAATACGACATATCTTTTGTTCGTACTTGATTCACAAATATCCGCCATATTGGAACACAAAAAAATACTTGAAAGAGTTCTGGGAGATATTTAGGTGCCATTTTGATTTCTTCTGCGGATATACAATATCTCCAGGTTAAGGGCATAGGGTGTATACTATGAATGATCTTGTCTAAATTACTACTGAACCTTAACTATAGAATCTACACTTTTCCTTCACATATATTACAATATAGATCGCGTAATTGCTTGCAAAATATGTTTTAATGCACAAGATGCATTGCACATGCAGTGGCCCCTCGTATCGGAATAATCTAAACACTGTATTGCGAAGAGGTCTAACATGCATTACAAAAAACGAACCAGGTCCGAAAGCCTTTCGTTGTGTGCTAAATAATTTGAAGGCACTTCTTTGAAAACAAGTTTCAACGCATTTATTATTGGCCTTTTGTCTGGATATATATGAGAATAACTAGAAAAGGACGGTGCCACCCGCCGACGCATAACAAAAGATAAGATCAGAGAAAGTTGTATTATACCAACAACGAACAAGTGCTATTGGCTGATAATAATAAAATGACATGAGCTGATGAGATAAATGTACTTATGGCAATGAAGAAAAAAAACACTTTCTATCATCTATTTGAACCTTGCTGATAGCTATGTACACTGACCTGCTCCACTAGAGCGGTGGTGACATCTATCGGCGGTCTAGAAGGGTATGGGGTAACTATATCCGCCAGATTCACCCACTGCTGACCCCACATGTCGCCTGCAATGTACGGGATTAAGGTGTCATAATATGGACATCATGCAATATTTTATGCATAATTAATGATATTTTAGTAAATATTTTTATCATAAATACCTAATAATATTTTAATAAATAATTAATAACATTTCAATAAATAGTTAATAATATTTTAATAACTAATTGATAATATTTTTATAAAAAAATTTTTTTAATAAATAATTAATTATATGTCAATAATTTGTTACAAATAAATAACAATATAATAGATATATTCAATATAGTGGCCTATCCAGGCGGGGGGGGGACAGGGGGCACGTGCTCCCCCCTTTCGCTGGAAAAAAGGCGAAAAAAGGCACGTGCACCCCCCCCCCATAGCTCTGAAGAACGGGGCTTCTTTCTACACAACCTCATCAGCACTGCCCGGCCCTCCCCCCGTCGCGCTTCTCACTGGATCCGCGCCTGGATAGTAGTTAAATAAATGGTGCCCCCCCTCCCTAGCAAATTTCTAGATCTGCCAATGTAACATATAACGAATACATATAATATATATTTGTAATATAGATATTATATATATACATAAGATAGAAGTAATATATATAAACATATACATAATGTAGATTTAATATATAATATGTATAGTAAATATATATAATATACATATGTGTATGTAATTGTATTATATCGACTACACATTGTGGCCAAGAAAAAAAGTTAAATAACTTCCATCTTCGTTGCCTGCGAAACATCTTAGGCATTTCTTGGCCAGACAAGGTAACAAAAATGCCGACGTGTTAGCCAGGGCCAACCTTACCAAGCATTCTTGCTTTTGTCAAACAACGACGTCTTCGTTGGCTTGGAAACGTTCATCGAATGCAAGATGAACGCATTCCAAAGGATGTGCTCTACGGTGAGCTTGCCGATGGCAAAAGGCCAACTGGATGACCAAAGGTCAGGTTTTAGGATGCTTGCAAGCGTGACATGAAAGCTTTCGGCATCGATACAAATTCTTGGGAGAACCTAGCATTCGAAAAAAGGATGGTCACGTATCGTGCGTGAGGGAATGGGCACCACGACGGGTTCTGGTTTGACAAACTGGACTTGAAACGCCAATCTAGGCACCCAGTGAGTACAAACCAAGACCTATCGGCAGGTCATCGATGCGACGACTGCGGGAAGCTCTGTCGGTCACAGATAGGCTTGTTCAGCCATAAGCGCAAATGCTGCAATGCAAATCGTATCACTTGAAATCTAACAAAGCTGCAAATCCATCGTCTTTCGCAGACGGACGGATGGCAACCAACCGGATGCTCTAGTCCTATTCTGTAGAAATATTGTTTCGGCTCATTTCGCTTGCAATTTCCTGTCCCTTTGGTAATTGGTTATAGTTTAGGTCCACCATCCATGTGGCCCAGGATAGACATTGTTGAACTAACTGGTATACATGAGTTATACGTGAGTTATGCTAAAACAATGATCCGCCCTAACGTGGGGAGTGGGGGGGGGGGGGGCAAGGGGGTGTCGTGTTCCCAGATCACGAAGAATAAGTTTCTTTATTTCCATGTCACGATGAATTAAAAGCAGAACTCTCCGCATGCAATGGAAGGGCGGATACACGACACCAAATTGACGAGTTTCCGATTCACGGTTATTTAATATTAACTCCCAGTTCACGATTAATGAAAATCCTTGATCAAGGCGGTCGGCTAATACCCCAATCCCAGTTTACAAAGAATAATTTTCCTCATTACCAGTTCACAGTGAAAGCCCAATCCCGAGGAACGCAAATACCCCTTGCCCCACCCCCCCCCACCCCTCTTATAGTCAAAGACGCAGTGGGAAAGATCTTGCATTTAAATTATCGAGCTGCATGAGGTGGTGGGTGGTGGTACAAGTGTGCTCTACGGTCTAACATTGTCACAATTCGACCCATTAGAGATGAAATACAAGGGTTAATGGTCTTGGCATTCGCTTTAAGTAATGACAAAACCACGAAGAAAGTGGAGAAAAAAATTCGTAGATGGATATAAACGTTCCCCTCGGCCCCAATGGGATCCAAACAGCGCTCACCGAGGATGTGTGCCGGGATGTGTCCGGAGCTGGGGAACTCCCTGTCGGCGTAGCGGGCCATCAGCTTCCTCTTGACGTAGGCGTGCAGGTGTTGGTAGAGGGGTTTCACCTCCTCCCACAGCCGGAAGCAATCCGGCTCAAACGTGTCCGACTCGTACCAGGATCGCCAGTACTCACCCGAGTCCGCGTACCCTAGATCCAGCCCCGACACGGATATTCATGACAGTCCTACAGGGGACCAGTTTACTCAAACAAACAAACAGTAACTTTTGTTAAATCGTAAATTTTATTTGAAAAGCTGAAAGAACATAGCATATAATATTATATTGTCCGGCAGGAGATTGCATACAAGATGGCTGCACAAAACTATTCGATATATGAATAACTTTATCGTCTTTGCTCGCAACATTATGAGCAGTCGCTAAATGAGCACGTAAAAGATATGTTCATCAAGGATCCAGAAATGACTAGGAGGCAGAAGATGATCCAAAATGGTGGACTCACTGATCCAACATGGCGGACTCACTGATCCAACATGGTTGACTCACTGATCCAACATGACAGACTGACTGATCTAACATGGCGGACTCACTGATCCAACATGGCGGACTCACTGATCCAACATGGCGGACTGACTGATCCAAGATGGCGGAATCACTGATCCAACATGGCGGACTCACTGATCCAACAAGGCGGACTCACTGATCCAACATGGCGGACTGACCGTTTTGCCTGGCTGCTGAGTTCTGAAGCTCCACGGACTCTCTGTACTTGGATTTCAACTGCTTTCCAGACACATCTCGCCACCTCTTCCAGAGCCACAACAGTTCATCCCAGTCGCGTGATTTGGCCATAATCCGTGTCAGATCTGGATACGACAGAATCGATGTTCTTCATTGCGGAAGATTTTCGGGGGGAAGAGCGCATTCATATATTTGCTAAACGGATGAATTCGAATCGATGTCACGACATAGATATACATGCTGAAAACGCGTCATTGTATGCAGGGGATCGAATAAACATACTTTCAACATATACCTTCATTGTTTTGAAAATATCTAAGAAAAATAGAACGGCATTTTGTAAATAGTTCAACGGAAAACAGCCATATATTTGCTAAGTCAATAATTACCAATCAATATCACGATATAGCCATACAGGCTTCAAGTTTCATTGTATACCTTCAATATATACCTTCATTGGGCTGAAAACATCTCGGTAAAAAAAAGAACAGCATTGTCTAAATAGCTCAATGACAAAAACATTCTTAAAATGTAGTATTTACTGGTGTGTTTATCTCTATTGCCACAATGAGATGGGTACAAGGCATACGATGCACTTATTCGACCATAATCTTCGAAGATAAAATGTCCATCCAATTCGTACATAGCAAATGTGTGTATAAGGTACTCTGTATGCTACACGCCACAATGTCATTTCGCCACCGGATCGCTTGGTTTCAAGGAAATCTCAGGGAATATTTAAGTCGGAACCCTGGTCATCCTCCAACTATCCTATGGCGCCATCTATCGACTGAACTTCCAAGCAAAGGACCTAGACTCTGGCGTAGAGAAAGCATTTACCTCGAAAATCGTCGGTTTCATGTGTTCCTGTATTTTTACTTACCTGGCTCCATTGGGAAACATTTCGTTTCGTTGCAGACCTTCGCCGTGCTGTAAATCTTGTCCATTTCTGCTTCTAACGTGCTGTGCTGTATAACGACAGACAGATCCGTTTCCTGTTATCCGTTTAACAGAACAATCCGCTTAGATCTGAATTAATTTAACGCAATATTGATTAAATTGTGTATTAAAGTACTGAAGGGAAATATGGAAAGGATCTTCTGTTATTAGATTGAGACCTGGATTGGTGATCTTGTGGTTTGTTTTTGTGGTTTGTTGCTATAGCTGATCGCATATAGGCTTATCGAATAATGGTGTTCTGTGAGGCCATACGTCAAAATGTCATAACGACGAAAACGTCATACCACACGGCATGTGCCATCTGGGAACAAATGCGCAGTTTCACACTGTGCCTCAATCGCCGTGTCTATTGACGGGGCTATGAGTATATCAGTCATTAACTCTTCCGTTTCAGATTTATATTTTATTTTATTTCCCCCCTCCCTTGAGTCTATCCCTTGGAACCCTTTACTCCTAAAAACCCTAGGTTTCCTTATTTTACTGACCTTATTCGCGAAGAGGTCACTATAATTGTCAATCAATTACTTCTTTAACCCCAAGTGGCCCTCCCCGCCTCCTTCAGAAACGCCTCGCAGGATCGTGTGAGCGATAACCGGGATGGTTGAAGTCACATTTAAAACTCTGTATTTCATTCTACCATTTCCCCGACGTTTTCGTCACTACGACGTTTCGGGAAACATGCATAACATATATCTTAATTAACATAAGCGTCACGGGAGACCTGATTGACTTATACATCGCTGCACATGGCTTATATACCCCCGGAGATATGGCTCCACTCTCCCTTCTTCCTCCTATTGACGTCATATGACCAAAAGTGGTTAAAGCATCCCGAATAACCAACCAACATGGCGTATATACACATCTAACATGAATGAACAGGAAACAGGAAAGAGGAATGCCGGTCGCGATGACACGTAATGCCAAGAACCGGTACTGAGCGATCGGATATATATATAAATATAAAGTATGCATTGGTAGAATGAAGTTTATTGCGGCAATAGTTTATCAAGCCGCTTGGTGTTCTACTAATGTGCTGAACAATATTTGTATAGCGGCTTGAGGCACTAATCATACCCCAAGAAACAACGATACCAGTCTCTGCGCTTGTCTACCACAAACATATTATCTTTTGGTGTCAGAACAAAATGTATAACAAGTATTATATAACAGCAAATAAACGAGAATTATCCTATTTTTGTTAATTTTTTCTTATTTTAACTTCAACGTTAGTCACTGACCCGTTTGATATCAGCGGCTTCAAGGACAGATGGCCCGATGTCCGTGACCTTGGCAAACTGTCTCTTTATGTCCTCGTCCTGGAAGTTTTTCCAGTCGTATTTGCTGGCGTTCTGGTACGCTTCCTTTCTGAAGGTGGCTCTCTCCATCTCGCCTTCCACCTACAACATGATGCACTTGATTCATAACGAGAGATACAACATGGTGCACTTGATTCACAGCCAGATCCAAAACAAGGTGCACTTGATTAACCCCGATGCCTACAACCACGCGCACTTGATTTATATGGATATTTGTAACGGGGGGGGGGGGTATGATTTACAAAAATATGCAACGCAGTGCACTAGATTCATGCCGATACTTACATCAGGGTGCACTTGATTCCCACCATAACCTACAACGTGGTGCATATGATTCATGCCGTTAGTGACAGTAGAATGTATTTTATTTCATATCGAGGCGGACACGATGCATTTAACTCATGTTGATAAATACAGTAGGGTGCACTTGATTCATACCGAGGCCATCACGGTGCATTTAAGCCATGCCGATACTTCATTCCTGTGACCTACGACAGGGTGCACTGGATTCACAAGTCGTGGCTTTCAATGGTTACTTTAGTGTTGTTGGTTTGGCTTGGGACAAACGAACAATTGAATTGCACCTCTTGCTTTTTTCCTCCAAATCTAACATTTTGGGAAAGGGCGCACAAATTGAATAGACAATCTTTGTTTATTCCCACCTCGAACCCCCGTCAACTAAGCACCTTAGTGTTCCTTTTGTTTTGTCATAGGGGGGGGGGGGAGTGCAAAGCCTACTCTGAGCTGTTTTGGAGCCCCCCCCCCATCCACTTCTCCACTTCCAGATGTGGAGGGGCAGCCCCACCTCCACTGCCCGCCCTCAGATGTTGAGGGGCCGCCACTAATCCGCCTCCCCCTCCGTCATTGATTACCCCCGTACATATAGGTCATCGGTACTCAGGGCACTTCCAATTGACACATTACAGGTTACATGATCCGTGCTGAAGCAAACAAGCACTAAATTCCACTTGCTTGGGACCCGGACCTGGCCAAGCGTTTACCACTGGGGGAGTTGGCGGGGGTGGGGGTGTGGGGGGGGGGGGGGGGTGAACGAAGAGGCGGGGGGACGGCAGGGAGGGAGGGGGGGGGGGGGGGGGAGGGGGTGACCGGGCAAAAAGAAGGGAGGATGTGGCGACTCGTGAAACCAAGCAGTTTACTAATGCAACATGACGGGGGACCGAGAGAGATGTGAGGTTGGGTGGGGAGTGGGGTGGGAGTGGCGCGGGGCGGGGCGGAGGCGGGGAGGCTTGGGGGCAGAGGATGGAGGGGGTTAAAGATCCTTACGACCGGTGTGGACTCCGTTGACGATTGAGGGGTGGTCGTGGTGGTGGGGACTGGGGAAGGGGGAGGTAGGTGTTTAATGTCTTTTCGCATTGACAAATCTGAATCTGAATGTTAAACCGACACAGTTTAAAGCACCTGGCGACAATTCCGACTGTTATCAGCGATAGTCTCGTCGACAGCAAGCCCTAACTCTGGGTCAAACAGAGGTCAAGTCAAGGTCGTTATCTTTACAGTCATCGGCTTCTACGGATAGATTTTGCTTGACATTAAAAGCGGTTAAAAGGTGTGCATAGTAACCAACCAATCGGATCATTAATGTGGATCGCGTGACTCAAGACGTGCGTACGGCACACTAGGCGGAGACTCATAAACATGATCGTTGTTGTTTTTTTCATCGTGGAATAAATAAAATATAAATTATGTATTGTATATGCTCTGGTATCTATATACACATAGATCTACTGGGGTGGGCTGGGGAGCGAGGTGGCTAACATCGGTTAGAAGTTAACGTCAATAGTTGAATATTGCAGACCCAGCCTCCATGTTTGTTTTTCACTCACACACACTTGCATGAAATGCATAGTTTTATTCTCTAAAGATTTGGCCTGTAATTCTAATTAAAGGTGGACGCAGGGGGCGTGGGGAAGGGGGGGGGGGGGTCGGGCGATGTATGTGAATACCTAGCCATATGTAGTGGGAGATATGTGTATGCGTACAGTATGTGTATACGTAACAAAATGTAGTTTCCCCCCCCCCACCGCCCCTTCTCCTCCGCCCCCCTCCCCACCCCGGGGCTACAGGCCTCGTGACACCAGAATGCGATAGGACATGATACGAGACACTGATACCCATTGCGCGACTCACGTGGAGGTGGACATGCATAACAGAACAGCAAGGTCAAGAGTCAAGGGTAATCCGCAGTAAGCTCAACAACAGTTTACACCATACCTGATCTGCCATATGTGTGGTATTTTTCGATTGAATGCCTCATACCATTTCCTCTCTGCTCTTCTCAAAGACAAAGGCGGATTGAGGAATTTGAAAACGGGGAGGGGGCGGTGGGAGGGGGGGAGGGGGGAGGGTCTACGCCGCCTCAGAGGTAGCGTTGTCCACGTCTGACCTAACTTTTGCATTGAAAAACAGTATTCTTCGGTAAAAGGAGTGTGAAGCGTAGCCTCCAAATCTCTTCCAAACTACCACTGCACATAGGACTTCATGTACGTGTTTGTGCTATGTATAACGTTACGTTGCAGTCTTATTCCGGCAAGCCACCCGCACTCCAACCAACCCTCCTCTATCAATCCCAGAAGTCTCTATCAAACAGCCATACGGCAATTAACCCTAAGACGCATTTCCATGAAGTTTTATTCTTACATCATCGCCACGAATATTCTGCTGAAAGCACGTGATATCATAAGTAATAAATAATATATAAATATTTCTTCATAAGCGATAGAGAGCATGATATCATAAATAATAAATAATCTATTAATAAACCTTATTAAGCTATAATGGCACGAGGGCAACATTCTCGAAAGGTAGTTCGTAATTTTCGACCTCTTGTAATCTTAACATACCTGATATCTGTGACACCGAGGATATGTCTATTGCAACACTGAGTGGACACCCCCCCCCTCTCGCTTCTCTCCACTCACTCCAGACTACCCACTGCATTGTGTAGCCCGTGTGTATAAAGCCATAAAACGCAGCCCTTTTTGTTTTACCGACGCTTCCTTTTTTCAAGGCAAATTTCCATCTCAGTTGCGGAGCTCCCATTTTTTTATATGCTTTTTCGGGTTCGGGTCCATTGTGAAATCGTGAATCGGTCAATGTACACTCAGCACTTCCGCGGTTATCAAATAAGCTTAACTTTTCTCCTTTATCAAGAACAAACTATAAATTAATTGAAAGTTTTTATATATATGGCACACGAACTTTTTTTGCATGTGCAGCATTTATGCACCAGCCATTGTTAAGCCCCAATGGGTGGGGTAGGTGTGAGTTGAGGAGGGGGGGCGGGGGCGTACATATATATACTCATATACTCATTGAGTCGACATTATGTAATTAATGTGGTACGCTGGACGTTGAATGCAGTCATTGAGCCGATAACACAGCACTATTGCAGGATTTTGAAATGACGGGGTCTACCTTTAAATGTCTGACATCAAAATGAGGGGTGGAGGGGAACTTTGGAAAATATTACGAAACAAGAGGACCACAGAATAATATCGGGGGTCCAGAACTACAATGGCATACCATTATCATGCAAAAAAGAAAAAAACGCATCTGTGCAACTTTCGATCTTTAGCACCGATCACATGCGATATAATGGCACATAGTGATGTCACTACGTCCTAAAGCCTTGTTTTTCATCGATATATTATCTCCCCGGAAGTGAGATGGTGGGCGACATATGACGTCATTTCAGTACATTGTCAGATCTGCGGAATGTAACAATCGCGTTGAAATAGAGAGAACTTACAGATTTCTGGGAGTTGTAATCAGTGAGGTTGGTGTTATACGTCCAGGCGGCCAGAGTAGACTTGTAGTAGACCTCCTCCGCCATCTCGTTGTATTCTCTCAGCCATTGTGCGGCCAGAGTCTCGTCCGTTATCAGCTGCGCTTGTGCCATAGACACCACGGATAGCGCCACCAATAGCAGCGCCGGCCATCCACCCGCAATCTCCATCCTTATGTCAGTGTCAGCAGCTTCCGATAGAGGGCGATGAGGTGTAATACGTTATTATGATCACTCGTCGGGTGACGTATTGATAATGAGATTGGTACTCCGCCAAAAGAGGGCGCTACGAATGAGTCATCAGCGCGAGTTTACTCCATTACTTCATTGACTGGCTGCAATGATAAAAAAAAGTCATCATGTTACCAGTCATCATACGATACATCAAGTATTCATGTGATGGCTGCCCGGCGACTTAGTTTTTTTTCGATTTGCTCTTGAATTTAGAAATTAAAATGTAACCGAAACCGAAAGACGTTTTATTATTAAAGACGGCATTGTAATAACTAAACGAAATGCGCACCACGAGGCTACTGACATAGGTAAAACATATCCCTTGAAATAAATGTCACAGAGCTTCGTTATTACTCTTGGTGTAAACGAGTGGGTTTTCGTGAGTGGACGCCACGTACCTGACCCAGGATTGACAACATCCACACCGCACTCGATCATTCACCCACCTGGTTCCTGATCAGCCCCCTAGGTGTCGTCTGAAGCGAGTTCTAGTTACACTGCTGGGGCAGACCCGGCGCAAACAATTACCCCCCCTTCCTCTCCAAACTAACAGGGTTGTAACCTTAGTGGTTGTAACAGTTAGCATACGATACGGCCAGGGCACCCACGGAGACAACAACCACCCCTGGAGACAGGGAGAGGTAGAGAGATGACGGAGAGAGAGTGAGTGAGGGGGGTGAGGTGGGGGGGAGAGGGGGGGGGGACTTTGGTTGAACCGTCGCGCGAAGGCAAGGCCAAGAAAAAGATAGCGTTGTTTTACGCCTGGCGCGGGGCTAAAAAAAAGCTTACAAATTGCCCTTTACCAGGCTTGAACATAAAAGAAAGTAGCAACACTTAAAATAGGCGAGAAGAATGAAAACGATGTTGCACATTGCGGGATCAAAGGCCCTGTGTAGTCTTTAATGTTCATTACATAGCGTGCCGTTTTCAGCCCCGTGGACACGGTGCAACAACTGCAGGCCTATCTATCTAGAGATCTGGTCGTGCATGCACGGGTATCTATGTCACGGAGCGACGAATTAATGCACGCAAAACCGAAGCCCGAACTCTTGCCCCCGGGGCTAGTACTCATGCCACATGACGATAATCTCGCGAGAATTTCTTTTTAGAGTCACATGCTGCTCGGTCATGTTAATCTTCATCAACATGCCATGTTTTTGCCATATGCATCCGCTTCCAAAAATATATTGATTTTTTTATGTGCTAAAATCTAGATACTAGACTTATGCAGGTCACTAGAAACTTGACCCCTACCGAGTGACGTGTAAACCTGTGGGGATGGGCCAAGCCGGTATTTATTACTGTATGTGTATCCTGTGAATGTTTGCCTGTCACCTTAATACAATATCTATAGTAGTTACTATACAATGTCGGTTATGCTAGGAATTTACTGGATCTGTGAGAATCTGTGATAGTGTGCTAAGACATTAAGTAATCTAATCTTCCTTTTTGAATGGACATAGACAGTCGGAACGCCATCATGTGATGACGGAGTGCACAAGAAATTATGTTCCTTTGTATTTCCTGTATATACTACCTACTGAGTAGGTGAGTAGGTGACCCCCAAGCGTCTGTAAGAGTTGCGATGTATTCTTCAACCGAGTGATCATAGAACAGGGGCCGGCCCGATAGCTCAGTGGTTAGAGAGGTGGTTCGAGCCCTGCTGTGGCCATGTCTGTGAGTTCGCGGGATAAAGATCCTATGTCCTTCTTGTAGGGGGTTACCCCCGGGGACATGGCTCCACTCTCACTTCCTTCTCCCATTGACGCGATATGACCAAAAATGGTTAAAACGACCTGAATATACAAACCAACCAATCATAGGACAGCATCCACCGCGGCCATATTTAACCGGCTAGTGACATACTGCTCAGCTCGATGCTCCTTGTGTGCACCCCCTCCCCCCACTCCCCCGCGCCCCCCCGCCATAATTCGGCCATAATTGCGACGCAATACCAACCTGCACCCATAAATGACTTCGCAATTATACGCCATATTGGAAAACTCGAGACGCGCAAAGAGTTCTGGGATACATTTTGGTGTTATCTTGACTTTTTCTATGGAGATAAATGGCATATTTTCACATTATTGGCAAGGCATGTGCCTACAAAATAGGTTGTCATGCTGCGATGACGCCATCTTGACATCTCGCAAAAACCAAAATAATACCCAGAATGCATTGCACATGCAGTGGCGCCTCACAGTGGAATAATTTGAACTATGATTTGCGAAGTCGTCTATTGCGCAGGCTGTCGGTGCATAGCGAACGACATCCGCGGTTCGTTAGCGGTTGTAAAGGGTTGTCACAGCAGATGCGGGCGATTATCACAGACGATATGTACAGAGGTAGCTGACACAGAATCCGTACATTCCTCATGTTAAGTTCACTGGAAAACTTGTCCGGCCAATGACGTTTCAAGACTGGCCAGCTGTGAAAGCGATTCGGCGTCCATGTCGCGTCAGGCCTGCTACGGCGTATCGTAAGTGCAACTAGGATATTAATCCAAGTTACGGAAGGGAATATATAGGCTGCACCCCTTAGGAATTTACCCCAGCACTCTCTTGGAAAGGACCCCCCCCCCACCTTTTCTTTCAGCGACCCGACTGAAAATTACCTGCCCCCCTCCCCCCCTATCCCCTCCTATCAGTCACTTTTTAAAACAAATCCTCTGTTTACAATTTCTGGCGACTTTATTACGAGTTGATGGTCGTGTTAGCCCGTTAAAATCCTGTAATCTGACCCAAACCCGTCGTTGCCATAGTGACATTGCATAGAAAAATGATACATGACGTCACGCAGATAAGATTTGAATGGCCCGGCTAGCCACCTAGTTGCCTAGCTGCGCGTGCCGTTTTTTGGTCACAACATGCGACTCGCTCACAAGATCTGGCAAGGCTTGTAAGCTCTAAACATTCTACTTCCAACGCTGTATTCGAAAGTTAAACCAAGGAGCAAGGAGACATGTTAACGCCAAGCAGCCCTACGCGAGGCAGAGTAGAAAACTCTCCACGCGCATAGGAATAAACCGGCCTAAAGTAATTAAGCAATATATGCGTATTACTCTCATGAAAGCGACCGCTGAGGTTAATGAGGGTCGCCTGATCAAGTCACTAAACTGTTCTAAATGTATTGTGTTCATCCAATAAGTGACACTGTTTCAGATTCTGTTTTTGAATTGTAGAGTAAAGGCAGCAATATGAATGAATTCATGAAAACATACCTGTCGGCTTTAAGACCTCTTCCATCGTGATATCACGAGCCATGCAATGTCGCCATCTAGCGGCTGAATTCGCAAATAATTTGCGAAAGACTTACCCTACTTTAGGTGAAGAGGGCAAGCTTAAACAGCTGCGCCAGAGGATCGAACCTCCGACCCATTTCAGCCGGTGGGCTAAATATTGGCTCAGTAGATCACGGTCGACGGCAGCGGAACAAACTACCCACCAGGACACAATTACCGCGAATGTCCGACAGAGGGCGTGACGTTGAGAATGAAGTCCTGGTGGGAACACGCGACCTCTGTCATGGTGGAGGGTGCGACGGGCATTTTTCAGTGAACCCTGGTTGTGTTGACCGTGGATGCACTTTAAGATGACACACCCAGGCCTATCTCATGTAATTGCCTCTTATTCACATTGACAATCAGAAGTGGTCAAGTCAAAATAGCCGATCCCGGTCTGTCGAAAACAACTTGAAGCCTATGTGAACCTGTCGGTCGTGTTTTAGGCTATCGTTGGGTACCGGTGGGTTAAATCGGGGTTAAGAAATCTCCTGTGGCAATGTTGTAAAATGGTGAAGCGTGGGGGTTTAACCCTCCACCGGTTGGTCTGCAGGCGAACGCGTTAGCATCAAGCTAACTTGATATATAAAGTCTCATGAGTTACGACGTGTGGGAAGCTCGGAGAAGGGGGGGGGGTGTTGATTGAAGTTTTCATGCTATAGGGCTATATCGTGCCATACCCGTTGAGTTCAATCGAAATTGGTAACACTCTGTCGAGGTTAATTGCGTCTATGTCAATTACAAATTGCAGAAAGTGGAAAAAAGCCACGGTGAATGGATAAAGTCGCAAATATCATACAATGTATATCTTTCCAAATAGTTTTGAAGTTTTGAATTCACGGTTATTTAATACTAAAGTTCTCGATTATTGAAAATACTTTAGTACAACGGTCGGCTAATACCCCATTCCCAGTTCACGAAGAAGTAGTTCACGGAAATACCCCTTCACCAACGTGATCGCTCTGTTCCGACCTTGTTCGGGGTCGGGGGGGGGGGGGGGGTTAAACAGGATAACTTCCAGTGTACACAGGAAGGGCGGATTTACGTGATACAATTTAGCGATTTCCCGATTCACGCTTATTTAATACTAAAGTTCTCGATTATTGAAAATACGTTTTTTTCATAGTAGTTTACAATGGTCGGCTAATACCCCATTCTTAGTTCACGAAGAAGTAGTTCGGGTATATATTCCTTGCCCCCCCCCCCCACCCCGTTCCCGTTGTACCGACCGGAAGCAGCGTTGGGTGTATGAATACACGGCGGGCGGAGTAACCCATGAGTAATGAGGCGCGTTGTGAACGCAACATGAGATGACAGAGTACACTGGCGGCGCGCCCTCTGACGGGAGTCCTGAAAACGAGTTCATATCGTCTCCAGCGGGGATTCTGAGTATGAGGAAGAGGCGGCGGGGGGGGGGGGGTAAGGAGTGTGTGTGTAGGGGGGAGGGAGGGGGGGGTGTAATAGGCGTGTGTGGGGGGAGGGTGTGTGTGTGTGTGTGTGTGTGTGTGTGTGTGGGCGGGGGAGGGGGGAAGGGGTAATGGGGAATGGGAACGGGGAGGGGGATCAGTTGGGTTTGTGGGACGAGGTATGGGTTCCGAGGGATATGGTTGGGCTGGAGGGGGATGGGCCCGCGGTGCCATTCTGGGTGGTGTATGTATGGGCACTGCGAGTTCTGAGTAGTTGTGCCATGGGCGGCGAGTCCCGGGAGGAGGGGCGCCCTAGGGCCCTAGAGGGTTGAGGAAGGCCGTGTGGTGGCCGGTGGGAAGAGAGTCGCGAGGGAGGGGGGAGGGGGGGGGGGGGGCGCTGACTGCCAGGTGCTTTCGCGGCGGGCGGAAAGGTTATTAGCAGTTCAAAGTTAACGGTGTATGTTCGCCAAGAGCGTAACATTGCCAATGTACTTGGGTTCTGCATTCCCAGCAGACAGGTAGGTAAACCGCGAGGCAGTTATAAGAAACTGGAGCTGGAACGTGGTAACGGTGTCAGCGGAAAACTGAATGTATCTGTTGGCTACGTGATGCAAGACCTGTGTAGGGTGTGCCTATTACCCAGCCACGAAAATCTACGCAATGAAGATATTTCCATACAGTTCATTTGTTGCATTGTTTAGGGGTTAAACTTTGGCCATTTCCAAGGGCAGATATGTACGTTGCTACTTGTCGCATAATATGATAATCGTTGTAATCATCCGCATCACAAAATTGTCCTTTTGTGCCCCCCCCCCTTTACCCCCACCCGCTCTCCCAGTCCAGTTTTGATACGGACTTTTAATGATGGGAAGACCCCATTGTTAAGCCTAAATAAAGGTTTCTGCCGTCAGTAGATACCAAAAAACCTCCAGAATATTTGTTTGTTCATGTTCTGCAGTGCGAAAACAATGATCTTTCTGGAACTTATTTGTCTGGGGATAATAAAAGCCTAATTCAGGAATATACATTTTACAGAATACATAACTTTTTATCAGGTGTCTTGCGGATGATAACTTGTTATAAAACGATGTTATGGGCGGATATACAGTCTTTTCAATGTGGCGGTTTGTGGCGTCAGATATATGTTTAACGAGCCATGTCTGAGAGGGAGCGTTAAACTGTTCCTAATCTAGCGAAATATAAGCAGTGACTCCATTACTGTATATAAAGGAAAGTTTATAGATACATCTGTTGTATTGGTTCTGTCACTAACACTACCGTGGAGCGAAGCTACCCGGGACAAAAGAAGCGTTAAAGCCGGACATCTGAACCAACGGCAGGCGCGAGCATGACGTCGGACGTCGCCAGAGGTATCTGGATCGGGTCCATTCACGCTCTACCAGTACGCCATGCAAGCTTCTAATGCACCAGCATCTTCAAGCTCCCCGCACGGTGGCGCTACGCAAGCTCCGCTTTTACCGCTGCAGTTGGCCGGGGCGAATTTTAGATGCTCGATCAACGGTTGAATCAGCCGTCATTTCTTGCAACATTACAATTTTCAAGAATAACTTGCTCTGTGCATTTAATACAGCAAAAAAAACCCATCTCGTACCATTTCGAAAAAGTTATAATTGTGACTGTACTATTTTTTTTTCATCCCCTGATACCGTGTGTTATTAGGCTTAGGCTGGGTCCCCTGCACTAATTTGTAGAAATGAGCGGCGCCTTTTTTCCTATCGATTTGCGAAGCACCAGTGTGCTTCGCAAGCGAGTGTGAAAATGCGATAAGCAAGTAGGCGACAACAGAAATATAATGGAGTCAGTGCAGCTTCTTAACAACAGGAGTCTTTCCGGCCAATTTGGTGCGGTCACGTGCGTCTAATGTTTACTTTTTGTTTTGTAACTTGAACTAAAATATGTACACACAGTGGGATAATGATTACGCACGTGCCAGTGATTGCACACAGAGATTCACTTTGGGTACAAACGTTTACCTGACAGATGCCTTAAATGACGTCTGACAGCTATCTTTGTGTCTGTTTTCTAAGATTTCAAGCGCTCGGTGTGTTATCTTTACCATCTTTTGCTCAGTACGCAATCACTGGTACCTGCGCAATCACCGGCCCGATCAATAATTCATATATACTACAAACACCATGCGTTACTAGGACAACGACCCTTCGTGATTGCCGCTTACCTTAGTTTTGTGAAATGGCAGTCATTAAGATCATGCCCCACAACATGTACAAGTATAGATCCTGGTGGTTATCGATCCTGGTGGTGATAGATCCTGGTGGTTATAGTTCCTGGTGGTGATAGGTCCTGGTGGTAAAAGGTCCTGGTGGGTATAGATCCTGGTGGCTATTGATCCTGGTGGTGATAGGTTCTGGTGGCTATTGATCCTGGTGGTGATAGGTCCTGGTGGTGATAGGTCCTGGTGGCTATAGATCCTGGTGGTGATAGGTCCTGGTGGTTATGGATCCTGGTGGTTATAGATCCTGGTGGTTAAAGGTCCTGGTGGTTATAGATCCTTGTGATGATAGGTCCTGGTGATGATAGGTCCTGGTGGCCATAGATCCTGGTGGTGATAGGTCCTGGTGGTGATAGGTCCTGGTGGTTATAGACCCTTGTGATGATAGATGCTGGTGATGATAGGTCCTGGTGGTTACAGATCCTGGTGGTGATAGGTCCTGGTGGTTATGGATCCTGGTGGTTATAGATCCTGGTGGCTATAGATCTTGGTGGTGATAGATCCTGGTGGTGATAGGTCCTGGTGGTGATAGGTCCCGGTGGCTATAGATCCTGGTGATGATAGGTCCTGGTGGTTATAGATCCTGGTGGTTATAGACCCTTGTGATGATAGATGCTGGTGATGATAGATGCTGGTGATGATAGGTCCTGGTGGTTACAGATCCTGGTGGTGATAGGTCCTGGTGGTTATGGATCCTGGTGGTTATAGATCCTGGTGGTGAAAGGTCCTGGTGGTGATAGATCCTGGTGGTTATAGAACCTGGTGATGAAAGGTCCTGGTGGTTATAGATCCTGGTGGTGATAGGTCCTGGTGGTGATAGGTCCTGGTGGTTATAGATCCTGGTGATGAAAGGTCCTCGTGGTTATAGATCCTGGTGGTGATAGATCCTGGTGGTGATAGGTCCTGGTGGTGATAGGTCCTGGTGGGTATAGATCCTGGTGGTGAAAGGACCTGGTGGTTATAGATCCTGGTGGTGATAGGTCATGGTGGCTATAGATCCTGGTGATGATAGGTCCTGGTGGTAGACTGGTGGTTGGTGGTAGATTGATAGATTATCGTGGTGATGAGATCCTGCTGACGAGAATGTCATATATCCCTAGGATTGGTTTGACCACGTGGTGTGGCGACGGGAACTTCGGGACACGTGCGTCAAATGGACGTAAGTATGTAAGTAAGTAAGTAAGTAAGTAAGTCAGCAGCCGCCAGCGACAGCCCGACGACCTGTCACGTGACAGACCTGGCACTTAGGGCGATAAATGGGGCAAGTCGGAAGGAGGGACTGAGGTGTTTACTCATACCCAGAGAGGGTGGTAGTGTGGTGTGTGTGGGGGGGGGTGTGGATGGGGCGGGACGCTTCACCTAGGGGTGCACCCCATTGCCAGTCAACAAGACTCGGGTAGGGGATGCACAGCAAGACGTGGATATAGTGAGAGGAAGGGAGAGCGGGACTGGGGAGAAGAACAGAGAGCGACAGAGAAAGGGAGGAGGGGGGGGGGGGGAGGCGGATCGGGAGGGGAGGGAGGACGTTCGAGAGTGGGGTCATTTGTAAAACTAAAGAGCAGTGGCCAGAAAGATTGATGGCGATGACGGTAGAGGGAAAGAGCTTTTTTTCTTCTATAACTAGTTCCAGCCGACAACTTCGTAACAACATAATGTCAGTTCGACATCACCTGGCAGGCGCTTGCTAAGGCTACCGAGCGAATTATTCACTCCTCAGTGCAGTTCGCTTGTAGCTCAGTGATTTACGAGCTAAAATTTCCAGCGTCCCATTGTAATACAACCGTAAGTAGTAATATATATAGATATATATAGATAGTCTTTCCAGCGTGAAAACTATTTTACGTGGAGCGGTAGCTTTTCCGTTCCTCTTCTCTCTCTTGGCGTCGCTTATCCCTACACCGAAGTTTACGGTAAATTTATTCAGTGCTTCGGCCAATCAGCAACGACGGCTCTTCCCTTTCAGGTCAGCTATCCAGCAAAGTAGACACAAACAGATACTTTGGTTAATTGTGACAAATATCAATCTATATTTTTCGAGGTCGAATTCCTTGAGCAACAGTTAGACGTCTGGCCAATGGGTGCATTGCGTCCCCAAGCTGTCTTTTTAGTTGGCGAATGGGTGTTTTACATTTGAGATTCTTCGTAGGTGGCATTTTGTGTGACGAGGGAAGATCAATTAATCATCATGAAAATGTGTCTGTCAGAACGCGATCAGCGTTACTTCCAATGGACGCGTAGAGGCCCTCACTTAAACATGTCTTCCACAGATATGGAAAGCAAACCTTAAACATGCCTCCGATACAGATGTGGAGACCAAACTCCAAACATGCCTCCGATACATATGTGGAAATCAAACCCTAAACATGAATCCGATACAGATGTGGAGACCTCACCCAAAACATGCCTCCGATACAGATGTGATGAAAAACTCCAGAGCTAGCGTGACGCCAAATCTTCTCTTGTATGGACAGGTTTCCAAATTTTAGCAGCCAAACCTTGTTCTTGCTGCAGTAACGGATGACGCCACTCAATATAACACATAATTCCAACATAATAAGGCCTCCACTTATTGTCATAAAGTAATAATACGAAATAATATTAAATGTGTTAACCTTCTGCACAGCAGGCTGTCAGTTTCTTGCACAACGAATATAAATTAGAAACCTTAATCTGAACACAGGAAGTGTGCTGTAAGTAACTCTTAGCGCTATAAGTCAATGTATTTGAGGCCAAATAGCCAAACAAATGGCTTAAGCTCCTCAATGTAGATTATTGTGGAAGTAAAAATTGTTATTTAACGACTGTTTGTCAGTAGCGTATGATAACATTTGAAGCTTCCTCACATGTGTATATGTTCGATTTTTTTTTATTAGAAATAATCATTTTTGCATTATCATACGGCACGGAATGTGAGGGCGAGGCGACCTCTACAGGGAGAGTGGTCCTTCTCATGCAGCAAGCTCTCATTCGCTAGGTGGAGCTTCGTTCCTCCGTTCAGAACGCTTCTGTCGGCCGAGGGCGAATTTCAAGATTGTTGAACAACAGCCAAATGAGTTTGCCATTATCTAAGAAAGTGAACTGGTTTAATTGGTGTGTTATTCCCCTTTTGTGCCCACAGTGGCTAAACCAGGGCTCAGGGACCTCAAGGTTCGATGAATGATAAATGGATAAACTATGCCCCAAAAAACTGCGGTCTAGTACGCTAACCACGACACCAGGGAGGCCACCTAGGCTATGTCGAGAATGCTCAGCCGGGGCTGCCCAAGCGACCGGTGCGTGGCTCGAATCCCACCCGTGTAAATGTCTATCAATCTGTAGGATAACAACCCCGCGTCTTGAGGGCGATACTCCAGGCGACACAGCGTCTTCATACACTATACGCCATCTTGGAAAAATCGAGACTGGCGCAAAGAATTATAGGAAATATTTTGGTGTTATCGTGACGCTTTCTATGGAGATAAATACTATATTTCCACGTTATTGGCAAGGCATGTATAACATTAATTAGCACGTCTAACTTACATTCAGATTACGTAATTTACGGTTGCATAGATAACACTATTTCACGTTTAAATGTCTACAAAATACGTTGTCAGGCGATGACGCCATCTTGACATCTCGCAAAGACCAAAATAATACCCAGAATGCATTGCACATGCAGTAGCGCCTCACGGTGGCAAAATTGGAACTACGATTAGCGAAGTGGTCCATTGTGGCAGGGCTTCAATCGTCCCACTGAAACCAATATTCGATTGAAAGTATCCCAGTGACATGGGCTAGTCTAATGCAGTAAACGACTCTTGGTAATGTCAATAGCTTTCGGAACATAAGGCGCTTATTAGGATGTTCTCAAAGTCGTGGGACAGGAACGAAGGGTGGTGGGGGGGGGCGACCGTGATACAAATCTGGTGACTGTAGTGGGCGTAACGCCTGACAGTGACAGGGCATTTTTTGTGAGAAAAGATCCCCATATAGTGCGGATAGGCCTCCGTGTCATTTGGATATAGTGAAGTAGTAACTGAGACGAAATCCCGTTCTTTGCTAACCTGATACGGTGTGTTATTAGGCATAGGCTGGGAACGTCCCGGGTACTGATTTGTAGAAATGTGCGGCGCATTTGTTCAATTTGCGCAGCGCCGCCCTGGCGCCCCTAGCGGGAGTGACTCGAAGGCAGAGAGTGCTTATGCCAGCCTCCTACCCATGCACCATGGATCATCACACATCCTGGTATAGGGTATGGAATAAGGATAGACCACCACCCCCAACCCCCCATCCCCCATCAACAAGCTATTAACATTTAGTCAGAACAGCTGGGCATGTGATATTCGTCACTCAATACTTTCTGAACAATAAATGTCTAGCTTAGGACATTTATGAGGTATTTATTAGCGCCACGACAGCTCACAGGGCAGCCATCTATCTAGCTGTGCAAAACAGGACAAAGCGAGGAAGGTCGGCGGCCACCCGCGTTGCCAACCGAGCAAGTGCCATGGTGATATTGCGTCATAAGTCTATGACCTTGACCTTCACACAAACTGTTGCGTGTGGATCCCAGCAAGTGGGTCACGATGAAAAGAGGGGTTGGGCGGATTGGATGGGGAGGGGGGGGGGGGCTAGACGAGATGGAGGGCCGGGGAGAGGTAACGGGGAGGGGTGGGGGGAGGTGGCGGAGAAGAGAGCGGTAGAAGAGGGAGGAGTAGAAGAGGAGGCGGTTGGGGGCAGAATATATGACTTGACCCCCTGGATTTCCTTGTTTGTCTCACGGTCATATAACATCAGCCTTCCACCCTCACACTCACGGCCTCGTGGGGCAGCACCCGGGCGGGGGGGGGGGGGGGGGAGCTAGGCGGTACACCGGCGCAACAATTTATTTTTAAAACTGTTGCGTGTATCTGTGCATATATACTGTATCTTACATATCTAAGGGAAACGCCACCCAGCTGGAAAAACCAGAGAAACTGGTTGGCTCTGATATCTTGCCACGTGCACAAAACGTTACATACGTTAAATACAGTGGGCCAGTTTTCCACTAGTTTCGATTAAAACTATTCCCTAATCAAGTATATATTTTGACATACGGCATAATCAGCAAAACTGTTTGAATGCGGCATCAACTGGCATTATGTGTGCTGCGACGGTTTTGGCAGCAGTAAGCCATCTGTCTGCTGATCGAAGTATTGTTACTAAACTACCACGGTGCTCTCGTTTGAAATAACCCACTGCAATAATACACAATTCTGGTCACTAAAGGCATTCGTGTCTACAATTATTTCAACATTTAGACCATCTGTGCCA
This sequence comes from Arenicola marina, assembly GCA_964019135.1. Lineage (NCBI taxonomy): Eukaryota > Metazoa > Annelida > Polychaeta > Arenicolidae > Arenicola > Arenicola marina. The sequence goes on from OZ025263.1 coordinate 30,902,965, forward strand.
GCTGCGATATGGGCTGATGCGGTATGCGGAGTCGTCGTCCCTCATGCGGGATGTTTGGCCGTCTGTAGCTATCATAATGGCACCGTACGAACACATAGAGCGGAGCGGGTCTAAATATCATTCACGTTCATTCTCATTGACGTTCATTCTCAGTGACGTTCATTCATAGTGACGTTCATTCTCAGTGACGTTTATTCTCAGTGACGTTCATTCTCGGTGTCGTTCATTCTCAGTGACGTTCATTCTCAGTGACCTTTATTCTCAGTGACGTCCACTCTCAGTGTCGTTCATTCTCCGGGACGTTCATGCTCAGTGTCCTTCATTCTCAGTGACGTTTATTCTCAGGGACGTTCATTCTCAGTGACGTCCACTCTCAGTGACGTTCATTCATAGTGACGTTCATGCTGAGTGTCCTTCATTCTCAGTGTCCTTCATTCTCAGTGACGTCCACTCTCAGTGTCGTTCATTCTCAGTGACGTCTACTCTCAGTGTCGTTCATTCTCAGGGACGTTCATGCTCAGTGTCCTTCATTCTCAGTGACGTTTATTCTCAGCTGGTATGTGGTGTGGGTAGAGAATTCCAGTGCATGGTACAAGTCGGCACTCAACCAATATTTATTGCGTTGTAGGTGCTTGATCAGCTTTGACGTAAACAAAACGCTTGACCTGAATAAGAAGAATCCCAGTTTTCGAACATGTCGTTCTTCAATTTCTGCATAACTATGGAATCAATAGCATTGTTGTGTGGGAGGTGGGATGGGGTGGTGAGTGCCGATCCCACCCCCAGTCTCTAAAAACCTCTAAAACGAATAGTTCGGTAACACTTCTTTTGAAATGAGTTGACCCGTAAAACAATTGGATGACAAGACATTTTAAACCACAAAAAGGGTGAGCGGTGGGTTGAAAGTAATTTTATTGTTCTAGAAACGCGATACAATTCTCTCAGCGCATTGGTATTCCGTTCTCCTTTGCGAACCTGATTTTGCGACAACAGAACGGTCGAGTACACAATTGTACATTGAATACAATTCCGTGGTCATTGCCCTGCAAATTGAGCGCAACGCAAACACAGTGTAAGCTTGACTTTGACATCAACCCCTCTGGTTTTTGTTTACATGGCCATTCGCTTCAGCGACATGCAAGCTCTAGGCATGCTTTGAAGGCTCGCTACCTGTCCGTGATACTTATTAAGTCGAGTGATTTCAAGCTCCAATAAAACGGCGCCCCTAATCTAGTCCTGAAATGGGTGCACGGGTGTGGGGTGAAGCGGGGGATGGGGTAACGGGGGTGGGTGGGTGGGTGGGGTATAGGGGATGACGGATAGGGGGTGGGGGGGTAAGGGATAGGGGGAGGGGGATGGGAGGTGAGTGGGTGGATGAGGGAGAGGGGGGTGGGTGGGGTGGGTGGGGGGTAGGGAAGGGGGAGAAGGGGGGTGAGTGGGGGGATGGGGGAGAGGGGGGTGGCTGGTGGGTGGGGTGAGGGGGTAGGGGAAGGGGGAGAGGAGGATTGGGCGTGAGTGGGTGGATGGGGGAGAGAGGGGGGTGGGGGTGGGTTGGTGAGGGGGTAGGGGAAGGGGGAGAGAAGATGGGGCGTGAGTGGGTGGATGAGGGAGAGGGGGGTGGGTGGGTGGGTGAGGGGGTAGGGGAAGGGGGAGAGGAGGATGGGGTGTGAGTGGGTGGATGAGGGAGATGGGGGTGGGGTGGGTGGGGGTAGGGAAGGGGGAGAAGGGGCGTGAGTGGGTGGATGGGGGAGAGGGGGGTGGGGGTGGGATGGTGAGGGGGTAGGGGAAGGGGAGAGGAGGATGGGCGTGAGTGGGTGGATGGGGGAGAGGGGGGTGGGGGTGGGTTGGTGAGGGGGGTAGGGGAAGGGGGGAAGGAGATGGGTGGGTGGCGATCCCCCGGCAGTGGGCGTTACGCTTGCGCCATAGTCCTCTGCCCCACATAATATTTAACCATCAGAATTATCCATCATACGCGAAAATTAAAATGAATCTAATCGAAGGAAAATTCGCAGTTTGGCATCAAATACACCACTGTTTCGCATTTACTGTGTCACTAGTACCATACCTGACTATATTTTCGAGTGCGGTGGAGGTCAAAGGCGTGCAGCGTTTTGAAATTTGACCCCGTGTTATTTTGAAATAATTTTTCGCTTAACTCTTCCATTGTGATCAATCGACAACGGAATGTCTATATTTTTCAAATTCCCTCTAAAACATTTCGTGACCCCAACGGCCAACCGTGAGGTGGTCGGTGACGTGGGGCAAAGGTGCGAGCGCCCTCCGCTGGCAGAGTGGGTGGGTGGGTGGGTGGGAGAGAGGGGAGGGGGTGTGAGTTAGAGCGCACGGCTCACCTCCCACTCGCTTTGACAGACTGATGCTGCCGGGCCAACAGGTGACGAGTTAGAGCTACATCACGTGCGACAGTGTGGGTGTGCCACTGTACATTAAATGTTTTATTTAACCGTGTTAACAGGCGATTGTTCTCTACGGAGTGCTGGGTCACATATATTAGGCGTTTCCCTTAGTCGTGGTTCCGTGAAGGCTAAAATAGTATATGTTTCTGGCCATATTTAAATTCATTGGTTGAAGTTTAAAAATAAATGCTTTGACTGGAAATGATGTGTTTATATCTTTAGCATATATTGTATGCAATAAAAAACGGACATGTTGTTAAACCTTTTTTTGGCCAGATTATTGCGTCTCATGTGAGAAAGTGCGGCTATGTGTACACTACGTCACCAAAACGCATCCATTTTTTTTTATCGAGTTAACGCTGACACAGCCAGACAATGTGTCCAGCATGTTTCTCCAAACTATTTCGAAAAGCCTAATTAATGCAAGTAAAAAATTGCTGAATGAGCAGCTTGAAGGGTTTGTTACGGTTCACAATTGTTAGCGGTAAGGCGGTCACAGCGGCTGGGCTGCATAATTTTCTACAGTTTATCATAGATTAACAGGGTGTTTTCTAAAAACAAAAGCCCACTTAGTACAGATAAATGTCTTGACTATCAAATAATTCCCTTTTAGGAACGAGATGGCGGCATAAAAGCAGAGAAAACAGCTGATATAAATGCCAACCGGCGAATGTAATGCCTGTCACTACGCTGTGCGTGGCAGGAAAGCGGCCATATTCTCGGTTTGCTGCTGTTCTTCAGTGCGGAAATAATGATCGTTCTGACGTCTATTTTGTCTAGATATGCTACAAATCTGATTCAGGGATATATGTTGTACAGAATACATAACTTGGTTCCAGATGTGTACCGATTGTAACTTGTTATAAGGCGATTATATGGACCGGTATACAATGTCTTTTCAATACGAATCCGAGTGCACTGAAGTGGACTTGTGGCGTAGCAACTATGACTGTCGAACGGGGAGCCGAACAGATAGGACTGTTGAACAGTTGTTAATCTAGTGAAATATAAGCTGTGATTCCATAATATAATATAATATTTGCAGGCAATTTTATGGAGACATCTTGTGTGTTTGTTCTGTGAATAACAATGCCATAGAACAAACGATCCCCTGACAAAAGAAACGTTGAAGCCGGGCAGCTGAACGAACTCCATAGGCATGCATGTTAAACGCATGCGAGAATCTGCTTTCTAACCCGTAACTCCGAGTGTATATTTTTGACGATAGATGTCGCCTGGGGTATCTGGAACGGTATATTGTATGTAACTACCGGTTATAGATCCATGTTTTTGTTTGCATATTTATATCTAAATATATATTTTGATATCTTAATATATATTTTGATATATTAAGCTATGTTTTGATATATTAAGATATATTTGGATATATTAAGACATATTTGGACATCTCAATCTTTTTTGACATTTTAATATATACTTTGGCATCTTAATATATATTTTGATACATTAATATGACTTAAAATATGAATATGTGGCTATATTTAGATCGGGCTTAAAGCTTGAACCGCCAAATAAAAGACCGTACAATAATAAACCTAGTTGATAGCTTTATTGGCTCTACACCAGACGTAAAACAGCAATTTCTTCCCCGTGGCCTTACCCCAGCGCGACAGGTCACAGAGGGCCTTTGTCCTAAATATGGCCGCCCCTTATCGAATTTTACAACCACTATAAACCTGTCCTGGCTATTAACTGTCAAGTGAAGACTGGAAGGAATTGTTTGCACCGCCGATCGAGTGTGGCGGGGTGGTGTAGTGTAGCGGCACTCGCTTCAGCAACCCGCCCGGTGGAAGGAAGGCTTCAGTAGTCGGTGTGAGACCTGACGACTACCACCAGCCTGTCACATCCCACATGCGAGTCACCAAGGTATGTCCGCCGTCTCTCGGCATTTGCTCATGCAACTGAACATCTATTTTGTTATCGAGCGAATAATCCTCGGTTTCTGCTTCGTTGCCACGTCACTGTGAACGAATCCAGAAAATGGTGTGGCATAATACTAACACGTATGTTACGTAGACGATGTTTTTGCTGCTTGCAGAAGCGAGAAATTATCATTCATGATGCCAATTCAATTCTAATTAAATGGGTGTTTCACCAAAGAATTTAAATGTATTGCATTTAAAAGTTGTGTATGAAATAGTCCTGGATTGAATCTTCAGATAAAGTTAGTTGAAGCTGTTTTGTGAATTCATCCACATTTACCAAAGTTTACGTCAGCTATTATAAAAATGGATTTTTTCGTCTTCTGATATCAGAAGTAAATCCATGGATCAAAAGATCTTTGCAAGTATATAATATTGGGTGGTGAATCCTATATATCTCCAAGTACTTAAAGTAGAAAACGGTTTATTGCAACTTTGGGTTTATTTTGCAAAAGGCCACGCGCCAACGTGTTGATATTGTTTTGCTGTGTGCGTCACACATTAACGTAGAGTTTAACTTTTATTTGACCTTTAACACGCGTAACTGAATTAGATATAACCTTATTTTAATCGTGATCAGATCCCTATGCCGTCTCATTTCTATGGAATGATCGGTATTATGCTAATTGATCGCATATCGCCAGATTATTTATGATTATTTCATTGATCGGTACTTCGTTTTATAAGTAAGATAGTTGCTAAATTCCCTTGTAGGAAAGAATGTTCGGTGTTACAGATGTTTGTGTTTTAGGCAGGCAGGAATGGAATGACCTTCGGCGTCCGTGGTTAGATGAGCATCACCGCTCTGGGAATCCGAGATCTGCATCCTTTCAGCTCATTGCCCTCTAACGGGAGCTGCTGACACTGACATTAGGATGGAGATTGCGTGTGGATGGCCGGCACTGCTGTGCGTGGCGCTATCAGTGGTGTCTATGGCACAAGCGCAGCTGATAACGGACGAGACTCTGGCCGCACAATGGCTGAGAGAATACAACGAGATGGCGGAGGAGGTCTACTACAAGTCTATTCTGGCCTCCTGGACGTATAACACCAACCTCACTGATTACAACTCCCAGAAATCTGTAAGTTCTCTCTAGTATATGGCCACGTACAGTCTCTTTCATCTGCGATCATCCACCGATTACATAATGTGCGCACACATTCATGAGGATATTACTTCGTAGATTATATGTTTAAGGGATACCCCTTCACTATTTAACGGATACCCCTTAACTATTTAACGGGTACCCCTTAAAGTAGAGGGGTATCCCTTAAAGTTAAGGGTATCCCTTAAAGTTAAGCGGTATATCTTAACTATTTAAGAGGTTACCCTTAAATAATTACAGGGGTCCCCCTTAATTGTTTATCGGGGAAGGTTTTAACTATGACATAGACTTCTAAATTCTGACCAATGACAGGGCTTGTAACATATATGCTGTCATCAACCACGCGACCACACAAACATGACCACAGCGGGGCTCAAATCACTGATCCAAATCACCGATTCATGGTCTTCTCTGGGATGCGTTGACGGTTATGAGGGTTATGACTAAAGTTCACCCTGTTATAGGTTTCGGTGTGAATCACGTGCACCCTATTGTTCCGACATGAATCATGTGCGCCCTGTTGCATATCTCGGTGTGAATAAAGTAGACCCTGTTGTCAATCAAGTGCACCCTATTGTATGTCTCATTATGAATCAAGCGCCCTCTGTTGTAGTATTGATACGAATCAAATGCACCCTGTTGGAGGTCTCGGTGTGAATCAAGTGTATCCTATTGGCGACTTTTTATTTTCTGCCGGGTAATGGCCGCCGCAGGATTGGACGTCACAGATTTGCATATGTAACAGTTGGCCCAGTTAGCCGAGACCTCGCAGGGCTGCCTTCTGACAAGAATCACGCAATCAGGTGTAAACAGGTCTAAGTCGCACTTTGTCGATGGTACGATAAACATGTAAAGAGAGTGGAAGACAAATGTGGTCCGCAGTTGAATTATGTGGAAACCAGGGGCGGATAGGTGGGGGGGGGGGGCATGGGCGTGTCCAGGGGGGGAGGGGGGTGCACAGGGGGCACGTTCCCCCCTTTCAGACCCTAAAGTATATCTATGCCCGCCCCCCTTTTGCAAAATCTGTGCCCCCCACGGTGATCAAAAAATAATGAAACCTTTGGTCGCAATTTTGTTCAGCCCTTTTCCCCCGGTCGCAAAATTGCATAACTGTGCCCCCCTCACCCCCCCCCCCCCCGCTGCCGTCAATTTTTTTATTGTGCTCCCCCTTTTGAGGATTCCTGGACACGCCACTGCATGGGGGGGGGGGGGACGGGTTCAGAGTCTGCTCAAGATGTGCTGGATAGAAGGGGCCGGTTTTGGTTTTCACATGTTAAATGGTAGAGGCCATTCCTCCTCGGGATAATTCCCCCATGACAACCCCACTCTTCCCACCCCACTAGATAAAAACGATACCCATTCAGCATGCTTCCGCAAAAAAAACACGTACTTTCAATTATTCGCTGCGTCATAGTTAAAATAACAGATTTTTCTTCAGAAACTGATTTTCAGGAACAATAGTAAGCATAGCCATCAATAAATATATATATGATTTTTAATTTATTCATCGGTACTCAAATCCCTACGATCAAAAAGTAAGATGCTCCACCACGGCGCGGCGGGATTCACAATGACTGGCGGCGTTTGACTGCGCCTGGCTCTGAACTCTTCTCGCCAAAATTGTGTGCCGATCTAATGTTTACTTTCAGTTAAAAAAGTTACTTTCATGGGGCTGAGCTTTGGCTTTGAACGAACGATAAGTAGGCCTACTGCACAGGGCGGATCCAGTGGGTGGAGAGGGGGGGGGGGGCGTTACCCGGCCCCGGCCCCCCTTTGAGGGTCGAACTTTATACCATTCAACCTATGAAAACCAAAAGCTGGGCTCTCGAAACTCTCGAAACCGGCCTATCATCCAGTATATAGTAGTCCGGCCAAAATAGGGATATACCGAAGACAAATTGCAATAGTAATGAAACCTGTTTTTTCTCATTCCTTAGGTATCTAGGAGTATACAAAATACAACAAACATAAATACAAATATATTGTTTAAATTTTATAGGAATCTTTACATTCAGAACCTCTTTTTCTGTTTTCCGACTGTCGATCGATGCAGTGTATTTGCATGGCGAGCCGGATGGGTCTCAGGTTTAACCGACTTTTTCATACATGGCCCGATATTCGCAATTCAATCGTTTTTGACGCGTTTCATTCTGATCATATGAATAAAATATGTATGTGGAAGAGGATTTGGGGTGGGGGGGGGGGGGGTCAGGTTAAATGACTTTTTTTCCCGCCACGATGACCAATATTGTATATTTCATCTCTGTCACCCTGTTATGGAAGGGGAGACACCCTAAGTTATTAGAGGGATAACACCAAGAGTTGGGGTGGTAGCCTAATTTAGGGGGTAGGTGGACATTCAATATTAGGGTGGTACACCAGGTTAGGGGAGGGGAGACATCCTAATTTAGGGAAGGGGAGACACCCAAATTTAGGAGTGGTGCGCAAGTTCTGGCAAGTTGTAGTTCCCCTAAGTTCGGGTAGTACCCCAAGTTCGTGTAGTACCCCAAGTTCGGGTAGTACCCCAAGTTTGGGGAGGGGAGAGACCCCAAGATAGGGGTGGTACCACAAGTTTGGGGAGAAGAGAGACCCTAAGTTATGAAAGGGAAGACAGGAGTTTTCACAGGAGAGGCACCCCAAGTTAGGGGAGGGGAGACATCCCAACTTAGGGGAGGGGAGGCACCTCAGATTAGGGGAGGGGAGACACCATGGATCAGGAAAAGGGAGGCAACCCAAATTGGGGTGGTACTCCAAGTTAGGAGAGGGGAGACATCCCAAGTTAAAGGAGGGGAAATAGCCCAAAATAAGCGACGGGAGACATAAGTATAGGTGGTGCTTCAAGTTTGAGGAGATAGTCCAAGTTAGGGGAGGGGATACACCCCTAATTAAGAGAGGGAAGACACCCCAGGTTTTTAACGTGTGGGAGAGAAGACCCCCCTAGGTTGAGGAGGGGAGACACCCAATATTTGCGGAGGGAAGACACCCAATATTTGGAGACGGGGAGGCATCAACTTTGGCGATGGGAGAGGCCTTAAGTTATGGGAAGGGAGACGCTCCAAGTTGGACCACCCGAACTTGGGGTGTTACCGCAAGTTAGAGTGGTACCCCAAGTTAGAGTGGTACCCCAAGTTAGAGTGGTACCCCAAGTTAGGAGAGGGTAGACACCCTAAATTAGAAGAGGGGAGACGCCCCAAGTTAGGTGAGGGGTGACACTCAGGTTGGGGTGGTATCCTAAATTACGGGAACGTAGACACCACAAATTATGGGAGAGGAGAACCCACAAGTTTGGGGAGGGGACACACCATGTTTGGCGGGTGGGGGGGGGGGGGGGGAGGGGTGCAAGGTGGCATCGTTTTCCCTGATAACGAAGAATAACTTTCTTGCTTCCCAGGTCACGATGAATTTAAACGACAGTTATTTAATATTAAAATTCCCATTTCACGATTAATTAAAATCCTTGATCACGACGGCTCGCTTTCTACTTCATTCCCAGTTCACGAAGAATTATTTTCATCCTTCTTAGTTTAAGGTCAAGGTCAAATGAAAAGCCCATTCCCGAGAAACATAAATACCTCCCCTGCCCCCCCCCCCACCTCCCCCCGATGTTGGGGGTGAGGCACACCTCATTCGCCTATAACGTTTCACTTATTAAAAGTGTGAAACGTTGCAGATAGAGTCGCCCCCCGTCCCATTTCCCATTATTTTTATCCTGCCTGTCTAGACAGGCAGGGCGGTAGATCTGGCCCAAGATAAAACGCGTACATAGTCGATTAAATTGTGGAAATCGGACAATTACAGTCTGTCACACTTGAGACCCAAGTCGGCGCGCTGTGCAAATGCACAGTGTTGATAGACAGCCGCAAAACCTGGGGCGGGGTCCCTCATTAAAAAATATGTTATTTTTGTTTGTTGCATTTTGTAGATGAAATAACACTCCATTACATATAGTAGGGGTAGGCTACGAAGGTCTAAATTCGTAGTAGGGGCACAGGGGTCTCAATTACAAAGCTTTTCTGCCACTTCGTGTTAGGACAAATACGTAATCCATTCTGGTACGGGGGTAGGGTAAACTACGTCCGTAAAAATTTTGGTAGATTTTGGTAAATTTTGGTAAATTTTGGTAGATTTTGGAAATTATATTACCAGATACATAAGGAATGAGAAAAAAACAGGCTTGATTACTATTGGCGGCCATTACCCGGCAGAAAATAAAAAGTCGCATCCTATTGTATGTCTCGTCATGAATCAAATGCACTCTCTTTTAGGTGGAAGGCGACATCGAGAGAGCCGCCTTCAGACAGGAAGCGTACCAGAATGCCAGTAAGTTCGACTGGAGAAACTTCCAGAATGAGGACACGCGGAGGCAGTTTGCCAAGGTCACGGACATCGGGAGCTCCGTCCTTGACGACGACGACTTTGAACGGGTCAGTGGCTAACGTTGAAGGGTGAAGAAGATCGAAAACAGTAATAAAGGTGAAGGCATCTATAAAGTACAATCTGAAGTGGTTTAAATAAGGAGCGTATACTCAACTTTGCATAGGAAGAGGCATAAACAGAGGCTGTCTTGCTGATGTTGTCGCCATGTCCTTGCCAGCTAGGAGTATCTACACATAAATTATCTTGAGTCTCACTTTAAAACGAGGGGGAAAGGGGCACGTAAAGTGTGTGGGGGGGGGGGGGGAGGGGGAGGAGGGCTTTGCGCTCCGGAAGACTTATAACGGCGGGTGGAGGTGGGGGGGGGGGTTAAAAAGAAGGGACAGGTTTAGGTTGAGTGGTGAGCACACAACAACTGAGCTGTCCGCACCTAACATGGAATGCAATTTGCACCCAAAACAAATCTCCCCCCGCCGCCTTGCATTGTACATTAGAACTATGGTACCCCACTAATTATCCCACACATGTGCCTGGTTGATACCTCATTGCAATACATTCGCGACAACATTGGCGGGCGTTCTCGGGTCAGAATTCTCTAGACAGAAATGAAAGTGAAGGTTTTCCGATTTTCGGGATTAGATCATGTAGTACGCGGTAGTCGTGTGATATCTGTGTGTGGCGTTGGGAATTTATTTTTTGTGATCCTCTCAAAAGAGGTGAGCTTACTTTGAGCTGTCTGCAGCCGGTTGTTGGGGTGAAGGGGCGTGTGCAGGAATTCTTGAAAGAGGGGCACCCAAACCTAAAAAATCCATGTGAAATCCTGAGGCGTAGCCCCTGGTGCAGAGAATGAAGGGGGAGGGGGTAAGGTATATCTTAGGGTCTAAAAGCGAAGGAGGGCACGTGACTTGAAAAGTGTGGGGGGAAGGGGGGCACAGATATATCCTAGGGTCTATCAGGGGGGCAGTAGCCCCCTGTGCTCCCGCCCCCCCTGGAGACGCCCATGGAGTGTGTCTGCACTATGGGGGCAGTCTAGCAGTCAGGTTGTAAGAGAAAGGACCAATAAACACTACAATAAACCAGCTTACCCTCGGCAACATTAGTGTGGCTGGTGATAACAAAAGTGATAACATCCGACCTATTAATGCCTGTTTTTGGTGGGTCGAAGTTCGCATGGCACAATGAGCATTGTGGGTTGGACTGTAATTGTAAATGAAAGCTCAGCAGTGGGGATGCAAGATTGTGTCGATGTTGATACATTCGCCGGTTCGGTTATTTTGCGTTATTTCGGCAATAAAAACAACGTTTCTTCAGGTCTCGGTTTATTACCGTACCATGCTTTTGGAGAGAAGCCCCCCGGCGGGTGGGGCGGGGGGGGGGGGGGGTGCTATATATATAGTTAGGTATATACATATGTGCCGTTTAAATGACCCATTTTTTCGCCTATTATCTCTCAATTCTCGGAGCAGAAACCTACAATTTTAAAACATTGCAGTTCTCGACTATATATTCAATATTGAAACTTTCAAATAAAATTTCACCTCTTCACTGTATATTCCAGGTGATATTGATAGTGTTAAACTAATTAACCTCCATATACATTGCCATGGCTGTCACTGTCTATGTTGGATGCCATTTTTAACTCCAAATTGCCCTCTCAATTACCACAAAATCTCGCACTTTTCTCACTTTTCACACCCCAACCACGGCACTAATGTAGTACCCCCCCCCCCCTATATCTAGCATTTTTGCTATCTGGCCTGCGTAAGATAAACTGGTCAAATTCCATAGTGCATATCATACAGTAATCATAAACATTAGTAATCATACAAGCAATATGCTGTTCTGTAGCTGGTTCACCGCAATCCGGAATTGTTTGCTTCCTGATGGTCGGAAATTCATTTCGATTCGATTAGAGATTGACTACCGATTATTACGCTTTACGTCCATGCCATTTCGAGAACAATAAGGTAATAATTAATGTGGAATGATCAATTATAGCGATAAGGGGAGACACATGTTCCCCAAACTTCATGATTCACATACGTGTTGTGCTGGCTTTCATTCATATATATATATAGTATATATGTTCCCAATATAATGTGATGTCGTATGGAACAGAAAACTGTCAAAGGGTGGGAGGGGATAGAAAAGATATAATTAAACTTGGTTACAGAGATGAGTCGAAGGAACAGACTTGTGACTCTTGTGCCAAAAAACGCGTATGTGTGAATTTTAGTAGCATCGGGCTCCGTATGTTATCTAAAGCCGTTGTTAAAGTAAAAATTTGTTTTGCAAATTTGATAATACGATTTTATGTTATAGACAATTGTGTAACTTGAACCACGCCAAACCCTTCCAGATGTTCTCTCTGTTTTCTATACCATTTCAGTCAATAAATAAATTAGCCCAGATTGAAAGACATCAATGAACGGTTAGGATAAAGCTTGTGGACATTGCCTAGCAATAACTAACGCTCAGGGGCCGATCCAGGGGGGGGGGGGGCGGGACGGCGGCCCCGGCCCCCCCTTTTAGGGCCGAAATTTATATCCTTTAATATATGAAAGCCAAACCCCCCCCCCCTATCCAGCATATCAGGATCCAACCCTGAAACCGGCCCCCGAATATCCAGATTTTCTGGCTCTGCCCCTGACGCTTGCAGTGGGTGATCTATTTATATGCGATTCTTACTTTAAGTAACGCATTCCACCATCATGAGATAGAGGTCACATGATGACCATGTCAAGGTCAATGTAAAGACGATCCATGTGCCTGGTAAGAACCCATTGCTCTTTTCGAAGGCAGACTCCGAAAGTTTTATTCTAGCCCCTTGAGTGTAAAACAAGACGTGAAGCTGGCAGTGGAGGCCGAGCTTAAGCGCTCTTGTCGAGGCGTGTCAAACAACGTATTAACACGGCTGTAATCAGTGGTAATCCCAACCTGGGACATATATGACCGCCTGAAATGATATGATTGCAGATAGTGAGTGCGGTTGGTTAGTTGTATATTCAGGACGCTTTAACCACCTTTGGTCATATCACGTCAATGGGAGAAGGAAGGGAGAGTGGAGCCATGTCTCCGGGGGTAACCCCCTACTCTTTGCGAAGAAGGATATGGGGTCTTTATCCTGCGACCACACAGACATGGCCGCAACGGGGCTCGAACCACCGATTGACGTCCCGATAGGCTCTCAGGTGGCGATAGTGATTGCGGAACACACGCACCTAACCACTAGACTGATCCAGCCAAAGACGGGGGGGGGGGGCGCAAGGAGCCCAGGGGACACGCCCCACCCCCTCTTTCGCTGGAAAATAGGCGAAGCAAATTTTTTCACTGGATCCGCGCTGGAAAATAAGCGAAAAAAAGTTTCTCGCTGGATCCGCGCCTGGGTGGTACTTCAATCAATAGTGACCTCTCCACCCTTTCGTAAATTTCTGGATATGTCACTATCCATGACCTACTTAGCTAGACTATCAAGTGTCATGGGACCATCTTTGTAAAGGAACACGTAAGCTACGGCAATAGAGTCATCGCTGAGTAGAAGATTTGTCGAGCAATTATCGGGGTTACAAAAGTAGTCACCGAAGAGATGGATCTTCAGAATCACGAAAGTCCAAAGTTGCATTTAATATGATTTCTTGATCATGAGCACAACCACAACGAGATGGTGAGGCTACGACGAACATGCACTTTTCATGCGTATGTTACTTGTGGTGTATGAATACCGCCCCAGGGGTGGGAGTCTTACCCCGGGGGGCACTCTTGTACCAGTCTGGTGGGGGGGGGGGAGGAGTCCGCGGGTGCCTTCATGGCTGTGGGAGAGCGCATATTTGTGATGAAAAAGATACCCCAATAGAGCGGATACTTTAAAACTTGCGACGTAGATCGGGTTGCCGAACAAAATAGCCATTTCGAGCGGATTTTGGCGGTAAAACGCCCCGACCGAGCGGATTTTGGCGGTAAAACGCCCCGATCGAGCGGATTTGGGCGGTAAAAGAGCGGATTTGGCGGTGAAAAAGGGGGGCTTTACCGCGGTAGCCCACCAAACCCAGCCATGCATTAAGTACCCCCCCCCCCCAGGGGAGTCTTACACTTTCCTAATTCAGAAGATCCACCTCTTGCGTGAATACATGTACTTTTCTATATTGAACCCGATAGTCGGTCGACAAATGTTCCACTTAGCGCTCAGTAGATTTGCGTCAGCGTGGTCTATGGATGCGCCCCGAGGGCCGGTGCCAGATATCTTCAGCGGCACCTAGGTAAGCTCACCCCCACCCACCCACCCACCCCACCCCGCCCTTAGTTCAGTTGGTAAATAACTCCATGTGAAGAGATCTCGGGTACAAACCCCGGCGCCTGCATCTTGGGCGTGTTTCATTTTGGGGGGCATTCAGACCCAGTTTAACCTTCAAGTGCAGACACCACACAAACATGGGTGCTGTAGGCTGTATCGTGTAGGCTACGCACATAAACCACGTTACATAAACATTGGCACATAATAGGGCCGGAATACATGCGTCGTGCCAGTGGGGGGAGGGGGGGGGGTTGGAGGTGGAAGGGGGAAGTGGGGGATGGAGGTGGAAGGGGGAAGGGGGGTGGAGGTGGAAGGGGGAAGGGGGGGGGTGGAGGTGGAAGGGGGAAGGGGGGGGGGTTTAGGGGGCGAAGCGCACAACCCAAATGCACTCTCCGCTGGATCACGGGGTTATCTAACCACCAGAGGGCGTCTGGTGGAGGGGTGATGAAGGTTATGCATATGTTTATGTTGAACACAATAGGATTGCGGTGGCTTTAATATCCAAGCTGTTCTCAACATCCATGTATCTCGCACCACATGCAATTATTGTAAAACATATAAAAACATGTTGTATTATGTTAATGCAGTTTCTTGTCAAAGATACAAACAGAGCTCATAATTGTAACGATGTTATATAAAATATACATAAACAATCTGGGCATCGCTAACACGACTAGTATGCATCTCAGAACTATGACAATAAATTGACTTTAAGTGGCCAGGCTGTACATTTCCATTTGTCTTCAAACTGTTTTTTTGTTTAAATATTCTTTAGATCCGCATTATATTTTTCTATTTGGTTTTAATATTTTATTAATCTTGCGATATGACGTGGGCAAGGCTTCTTCACATTTACAGGAAAATATGCATTTCTTAGCCGACAATATTATATGTTTTTTTAATTAGTTATCAATTGAGATTTGCATGCCTGAATATATCCATTTATCTTGCACCACAAGGGAATATTCTAAAACATAAAGTTTCTTGTCAAAGGTACAAACATAGTACATACTTGTAACGACCTTATATTAAAGGTATATGAAACAGTCAATCAGAAGAGCTTAGATTTGATATAATTATGCCTAAACTGATTTCTATACGTTGATTGTATTCTTCGTCTATTTATCAAATGCAGATACGCAGTTTGACGTCAAGTAAAAGTTCATTTTCTACATATGTCCATTGGCATTTTGTTCAGGGGTATTAATTCTTAATTGCGAAGTTTACATAACAATTTAGGTAACCCGGCTTTTTTCTCACTGATTCACAGTTAAGCATAATTGGTGCTGACCTGGAGAAAGCATACAGTACTGCTAAGCTCTGCAACGCTACGAGATGTTACTCCCTGGACCCCGGTAAGTATCGAAATCAGTGGCAAATCATGAAGGAATCATTTGACGATCACTGTCGGCTCATATGTATGGGATATGGTTCTCAATTTCACTGTCGTAATCACAGGCGTGTCCAGGGCGGGGGGGGGGGGGGGGCATAGGGGGTACGTGCCCCCCCTTTCAGACCCTAAAGTATATCAGTGCCCCCCTTTTAAAATTCTGTGCCCCCCGCCCTCCCGGTCGTCAAAAAAATTATGGGCCCCTCGGTCGCAATTTTGTTCAGCCCCCCCCCCCCTTCCGGTAGAAATTTTGTTCAGCCCTTCCCCCTTCCGACTCGCAAGTTATTCCAGCTTCCCCACCCCCGCCCCCCGTCGTCAAGCTTTTTATTATTATTATTTTATATTTTTTATGTTGTTTTCCCCTTTTAAAGATTCCTGCACACGCCCCTGGTAATATTGTTTTGATCCCTACTAAATGGAGATGTAGTGGAAAGCCATATTAGAGAGGAACGAATGGGGTTCAGAAAGAATACGTCATGCTTCAGAAGACTATTAGAACGATCACTGTTACAGTACAGTACAGTAAGGCTTGAGACAGAGCCAATGATTCGTTTTTACTTGACGAGATGTGCATGAAAAAAATCCATTTTTTGATTCTGTTTCATGCAATCTGTAATAATGACCAAAGTCATTATCATATCCAGACTTGACACGGATCCTGACGAGTTCTCGCGACTGGGATGAGCTGTTGTGGGTCTGGAAAGGGTGGCGAGATGTGTCCGGAAAGCAGATGAAATCCAAGTACCGGGAGTTCGTGGAGCTCCAGAACTCAGCAGCCACGCAAAACGGTCAGTCCGCCATATTGGATCAGTGAGCCCACCATGTTGGTCAGTGAATCCGCTATATTGGATCAGTGAGTACACTATGTTAGATCAGTTAGTCCGCCATATTGGATCAGTGAGCCCGCCATGTTGGATCAGTCAGTCCGCCATGTTGGAACAGTGAGTCCGCCATTTTGGATCAGTCAGTCCGGCATGTTGGATCAGTGAATCCGCTATATTGGGTCAGTGAGTCCACTATGTTAGATCAGTTAGTCTGCCATATTAGATAAGTCAGTCTGCCATATTGGATGAGTGAGTCAGCCATGTTGGATCAGTGAGTCCACGATGTTGGATCAGTGAGTCCGCCATCTTGGATCAGTGAGTCCACCATGTTGGATAAGTCAGTCCGCCATATTGGATCAGTGAGTCCGCCATGTTGGATATGTCAGTCCGCCATGTTGGATCAGTGAGTTCGTCATGTTGGATCAGTGAATCCGCCATGTTGGATCAGTGAGTCCGCCATGTTGGATCAGTGAGTCCGTCATGTTGGATCAGTGAGTCCACCATGTTGGATCAGTGAGTCCGCCATCTTGGATCAGTGAGTCCACCATGTTGGACCAGTGAGTCCGCCATATGGGATCAGTGAGTCCGTCATGTTGGATCAGTGAGTCCACCATGTTGGATCAGTGAGTCCGCCATTTTGGATCAGTGAGTCCGCCATGTTGGATCAGTGAGTCCGCCATGTTGGATCAGTGAGTCCGCCATGTTGGATCAGTGAGTCCGCCATATTGGATCAGCAAGTGCACCCTGTTGGATCAATGAGTCCGCCATGTTGGATCAGTAAGTCTAACATGTTGGATATGTCAGTCCGCCATGTTGGATAAGTGAGTTCGTCATGTTGGATCAGTGAGTCCGCCATATGGGATCAGTGAGTTCGTCATGTTGGATCAGTGAGTCCACCATGTTGGATCAGTGAGTCCGCCATCTTGGATCAGTGAGTCCACCATGCTGGATAAGTCAGTCCGCCATATTGGATCAGTGAGTCCGCCATGTTGGATATGTCAGTCCGCCATGTTGGATCAGTGAGTTCGTCATGTTGGATCAGTGAGTCCGCCATGTTGGATCAGTGAGTCCGCCATGTTGGATCAATGAGTCCGCCATGTTGGATCAGTAAGTCCACCATGTTGGATAAGTCAGTCCGCCATGTTGGATCAGTCAATTCCGGCATATTTGTGTGTGTAGTCCGCGGTATTGACTAGTTAAGCCGCCATGTTGGATGTCTAAATCAGACCGCCACTGATGCACAGCCAACTCGAAAACTGGCGGCTGTTTTATTCCATTTGCCATTCTTCGCTTGATGCTTGACCCGAATATTTCTATTTGTCCCAAAGCCATGATAAGCTGGACAAAAGAAGTTGTTCTTTCATCGCAAGCCTTTTAATTGAGATTTTAGAATAATTTGCCAGCCCAAATTACTGGAGTTGTCTGGATCGTCGTATTCCCTTCTCTGGATACAGAGTACGCGGACACGGGTGAGTACTGGCGATCCTGGTACGAGTCGGACACGTTTGAGGCGGACTGCCTCCGGCTGTGGGAGGAGGTGAAACCCCTCTACCAACACCTGCACGCCTACGTCAAGAGGAAGCTGATGGCCCGCTACGCCGACAGGGAGTTCCCCAGCTCCGGACACATCCCGGCACACATCCTCGGTGAGCGCTGTCTGGATCACATTGGCGGATCCATCCGGATCAAAAGCCGAGGGGGACGTTTATTTGCCGTTCATTGATCAGTTAATGCGGAGATCTGCAGCTCTAACGCGATCCATTCTAAGGATTTCTGTCTGAAACGGCTATAACTAACCCATGAGCGATACCACGCAACGGTTGTAAGGATTACAGCCCACATATTGTCGCCAAGACACACACTTGTTTGACCAGAATGACGCGGTAGCATGTTCGGGTCTCCATAATGTATGGGACTATGTTGAATACACATGAACATCAGATGTTTTTCATTGAATCAAAAATTGCCTGTGGGCAAATATAATGACGATGCAAATGTCTGTATATTGAAGGGAATATGTGGGCTCAGCAATGGACCAACCTGGTGGACATTGTCAACCCGTACCCCTCCCGGCCCCCGATAGATGTCACTGCGGCGCTGGTGGAGCAGGTCAGTGGGAGATCATACTTAAGTTCTCGGTCGCAAGGTGGCTCATGAGCACCACTACAAGGAGCTGGTGAGGTTACGATGTAAAGACCCTTTTCGTACGCAAGCTAAGTTAGGCAGCCTAAGTTTTGCACGAAAAAGCGCCTTTCGTCGTAGCCTCCCACAAACGTTACTAAGGGTTGGCCGATACGAGTACTTGAGACGGGAGTTCAATAAATGGAACAGCCTGCAATGTAATTTGCATACACAAAGTAACCGCGTAACAGATGGCGCGTGCAAAAGGGGAATAGTGATTTCTGATTGGCCTTTTTTGCGTCGCGCACTCAAGAGGGCGCTGCCTATAAAAACAGCGCATTATGGGGCAGTGGGTCGATTGTAGGAAGAATACAGCGTTACTCGTCAGACTGAAAAATACTAGCTTTCGTGAAGGATCTCTTGTGTGATCCCCTAATCGGTATATTAGGCCGATTGCGCAGGGTACAGGCTTCCTACAGGTATATTTAGTTTATAAATATGAGCCCTAGCTGAGGAATTGAGTAGTCGCCTTGAGGCAGGGCTGGACGCTTGCCCAGCAGATGTAGTCAGAGGCGGATCTAGGAATTTGCCAAGGGGGGGGGCCGTTGCTCTCTGAAAAACTTGCGACCGAGAGGGGGGGGGGGGGGGGCGCTGCTCGGAGAAGCTGACTTTAACAGTGTATGTTCAGGTTCCCAAGGTTGCAACCCCCCTAACCCTCCCCCCCTGGATCCGCCCCTGGTAGATGCCCCTAGCTGTAGAAGTTGTCGGTGTCACGAACGGTTTCAGAGGCCTACGTGATATACATGATTGAGGTTTGGCCGGCCCATTATAGTCACTGACGTTGTGGCCATTGGATATGTCGTGTCATCTATTGCTGCTACTATCATATCTAGTTGGAATGGCACGTAGAAGTCCGTATGTCGGTAGCTATGAAATGACTCCGTGAAATATGATGCGTGGCCCGATTTATGAATATCGGCCAAAAAGATAAGTTTTGGTTCTATTTTTTCGTGCCGTGTTTGAAAGATTAGCAGGATTTAGGGGTAAACAGGAATTGTCCAGGGGGAAGAATGCCGTTTTTTAATGCAAAATCTGAGGCGTGGACCCCCCTCTTTTTGAGGCAAAATCTGAAGCGGCGTGGACCCCCCCCCCCCCGCCCCACGGTTCCCGGTTCCAACTTTTCAGTGGCCTCCCCTCCCCCGGTCGTCAAACAAATAGTGGACTCCAGGTCGCAATTTTGTTCAGACCCTACCCCCGGTCGCAAGTTTCAGTGGAACCCCAACACCCTATTCAAATTCTGGGTCCGCCCTTGATCATCAGATACTTCCAGAGCGTATTAACTGTTTTCACATCTCATCGAGGTTATTTGATTTACAGGGCTACACGGTGCAGCGCATCTTCAACATGTCCGAAGAGTTCTTCACGTCTCTAGGGCTCATCCCAATGACGACAGCATTCTGGCAGAATTCCATGATAGTGAAACCCGACGACCGGGAAGTGGTCTGCCACGCCTCAGCCTGGGACTTCTACAACGGAAAGGACTTCAGGTCTGGTCAACCCGGCGTATTTCTAACTGTGTGTATCCACTTCGCCATCTGTGGTACAGATGGAGGAGGTTTGCTCATTTCCTAATCGTTGCCGAAAAGATGGCTCGATACTCCGACACGGACTTGTTTGTCGAACATAACGCACGTGAAAGACGTTTTTCGCCACATGATTGGATAAAAGCAACCAGTGGCGTCAATCAATGACTGACAGTCTGAATCGGTCTATTCCATATACCAGATGGTAGAAAGCTGCCATCTACTGCTTGAGCCATTCAAAGTCACCCATGCGTGGCAGGCACACTCTTGTAATGGCTACTCATGGGTGATTCTTCACCAGATAGTGCCACTGGACGCATTTCTTTGGTAACCCGGATATATTTCCAAGGTGGACCGAATGCACACATTACGCATCGGTTTACCGCCCGACACATTTTTCACCCGGCTCGCGCGCGCGCATTCATTCGGTATGCCGATGTGCCCCGTTCAAACAGCCCGGGATATTCTGGAGAAGATAGAAAAGTGACTGTCTAGGTTGGTTCCATTGCCCCTAAATGAACGGGACATGACGAGTCTGAACATTTCATTGACATTCGGCGTAACCCGACCGGCAGATCCGGAGGAGCCTGAGTAAATCGGGCCGCCTACCGGTCCAAAGAAATGCGCCCATTGGCCGAGTATCCCCCATGGTTCGACTTTTTTCTCAATATATCATTTTAACAGGAACCATCGTGGATATATTCACAACCATTTATTGTCACATAAAGAAAGCAAACCATTTCTGTCTTGTCCCGTAGAATCAAGCAGTGCACAGATATTACAATGGACTGGCTTATTACCACTCATCACGAGATGGGACATATTCAATATTTTCTCCAGTACAAAGACAAGGCTATGGAGTACAGAGACGGGGCTAACCCAGGTATAACTGCTTTTCTTCCAGGTGTCGTTAGGTGGTGGAAACATGCTGGAAAGAGGAACTGTTTAGTCATTAAAGTTTACGATTTATGAGGCAAATATAAGGTAGCTTTAATATGGCGAATCGAGCGATAGCGTCATACAAAACGATCATTTGGGGTTCTTCTTATCGGTTATACTAGCAGCTTCCGTTTGGCGATAATAGGGGATTTTGCAGCATCATTCATAATATAATTATTATATTTCCATGACTCGTTCTTGTTTCCACCATGTTCCACGGACTATACTGACCTTTAATTTGGATTGCAATGAATGCGACTTAATTAACGTAATAACCAAATCATACAATGTTCCTCTCCTAGAATCAAGCAATGCACAGACATAACCCAGAAATGGCTGGAAACCACCCATCATGAGATGGGCCACGTTGAATATTATCTCCAGTACAAAGATAAACCTGTTGTGTACCGACGCGGGGCAAATCCAGGTAGCCATGGGTATACCCAGCCTTGTAAATACTAGGTACCTTATCTACATATATCATTGAAATGAATTGAGTATATGAACTCTGTCTGCTTTTGCTATATGCTGATTCTTCCCGGCACTATTCAAATAGGTGTTTCTATTAAGTGTCGTTAGACCTGTTAAAGAACATGGCTACCACAACATGCAACTTTACACTCGAATTCAAACTGGAATCACTCCAATATAACTAGTCATACCATGTCAGTTTGCCGGACATGAATGTTATACATTTATCGGATCTCAAAGGTTCCATTGGACTCACTCACTTCCAGGATTATGCGATCTACAGTGAAGAGACTACTAATGAAATAATTGATGAACGTTACTTTGGGGACGAAAACACTTTTTTTGATGGCCATGTTCTTCACGAGGTCTAATGACTATGAACATTTTCCTTTCGCGAGGATTATGCATGTGGTGTTTCAGTACAAAGTTACCCATCGACTCAACCAAGCATGTTTTAACATCTCTTCCTGGAGGATCTTCTGTGCTTGACTCTTCGTTAAGGTTGCGACAAGGCTTCACGGTCACCACCGTCTGCTATATACAGTTCTCGCAATTGGGGATTTTTAGAAGTTCAATATGATATTCTTCTTGACGTATACTATACTAATCACATATCGTAACCACATATCTCACAAAGGTTTGCATGTAAATACATTTCCAGTCGTTACGCGAACGCCGGATGTCTCTGCATTGCTTGAATCAATATCTTATAATTATATTTAAGTATGCATTAAAGTACAGTCGCAAGTTTTAGAATATTCGCTCTAAAGGCACGCTTGTAAACGTGAATGTTTTTGGCATCCATGTGAAGCGCAAATCTCAGTCGGAATACATGAATAGTTAAGTTATTACATGCTGAAGACATATCTATATGAAAACGTTTCGAGAAACACAGGTCTAACGTAAAATGTTGCTGAGACACAACTAATTAATCTGGCTAAATCGTGAATGACGTCATCATCTCAGGGTTCTGATTGTTCGTTGTGCGCTTGTTGCCAAGGTTTCCACGAGGCTGTTGGTGACGTCATGGGTCTGTCGGTGTCCACTCCGGAACATCTGAAGGAAGTCGGCCTCTTGACGGAGATTTCCCTGGACGACGGTAAGGCGGTACTACCTGGATCCTATTGTGGGTCAGGCGTCAGCGCAGTTATTGTAAATAGACGGATTCGGGGGAGGGGGGAGTCCCTGGTGTCGGGATCGCCGCTTTTTTTGAGGACGAATTCGGTTTTTCAATGACATATGAAGGCTAATTAGCCATCTGAGACGCGGATACCCCCACCCCCCCTACACACACCCAGGTCTTAAAAATATAATTTCAGAGTCCCCTATCCCCGGTCGCAATGTTTCAGTTGACCCCCCCCCCCATTTTCAAATTTCTGGATACGGCCCTGCAATAAATATATTGACGGATTTACGAGTTGAAGATCATGGTATTCCACTGCGAAACACCACGGTATACGCAGTGCATTAGGGGCAAAACTTTGTCATCTTGTTGCTCAACAGTTTGACGTCATAACATGATGACCAAATTATTTGATCAACTAAACTAAACCCTACTTATAACTTATTACTGACAGAAGTCTAAAGACTTCTGTCAGTATACTGCTCAGCTCGGTTTGTAAATTTATTACTGACAGAAGTTGAACACTTCTGTCAGTATACTGCTATGTTCGGTTTGTAAATGTATTTGTTTGTTAAGACGACATATCATAGATATGTCGTCTTATGTCGGAAAGACGATTTTTTGAACAACAATGTTTGTTTGTTTGCATTTCTTTCGTACCCTCTACTGCCCTAACGACAACAGCTATCGTTCACCAATATTTATGGAAATGTGACATGTCCGACCCTCTATAATTTTCAAGTGATGGACTTTCCAATGTCAAAGGTCAAAGGTCAAGGCCGTCCGCTTAAAGGAAAAACCTAAAAGTGCTAAGGCTTTCTTAATATTTGTCTTAAAGAGATGCGACTAGCGTCAAAATGTTCTACTGATCAGAGGAAACAGATTAAATATAGATAATTTTTTGGCGCGTAGGAAGAAGTTTCGCCTTGTCCTTATGTTCAAACTAGATGCACGTTGTTTTCCCACTTTAACTTTCTCAATCGTCGTCAACCTCCAAAGATGTTTTAATGGAGTTGGTATGACCTAGTTCCCGAAGAAAAGTTTGCCGTCAATGACGTCACACGACGTCAAAAAAATAAAATATTTAAATACGAAGTAAATTCACTGTATAATTAATATTGGGAATAGAGAGATCGGATTCGGGTCACAGGACGTCTAATTTTACGGCCTAGTTGTTTCTTAGTTAAAAAAAGATACTTTCTATTTTACTTTTCACGCTAGAGGGCCAAACATTCCTTATAGGGATTCCCATGTTAAAGTCGGGCGCCGGATCCAGACCGCGGGTTGGCGAGGGCAGTGACTGAACGGTTCGCGATAAGACTCCGTGTTTTTTATATATTGTGATGTGATTTATCGGGAGAGCCGTCGGCCGCAGTCATGGGAAGGGAGCAGGTTGAACACCACTAAATAGATCGTCCGCCCCACTCCCTTCCACCAGGCTCATGCACTGATCCCTTCCACCGCCTTCACCCTCACTCGTCAGAATCATACTCCGGCCCCCCCCCCCCCATCCCCCCACCCCCACCCCCCTCCACGTCGTCCACTCGCACCCGCCGTGCATGGGCGTGTACATGGAGCACGTGTCCCCCCTTTCAGACGCTAAGGCATATTTGTGCCCTTTATGGAACACATTATTCTGCCCCCCCCCCGCATTTCAATAATTCCTGCGCACGCCCCAGCAGCACCAATTTCATGGACTCCTCGTCCCCCGCCCCTCCCTCCCACGCCCCCCCCCATGCCCACCCACACCAAGCAAGGTTGATGGACTCCTCTCTGCTTATCCCCCACACCCATCCACCCGACTCCTGCAGCCCCCCAGCCCACCGACGCTCATCAGATACATGCATTCAGCTGGGGAGGGGTGGTGGGGTGTAGGTTGAGGTCATGACCGAACCCGACCGAGTCATTACAGCGCTCGTAGAGGGGGTGAGTTGCCTGTTGACAGAATTCAGGCCGCGCGCAGTGTACCAGATGGTAACTTTCAAGGCAACGCAGGCACGCACCGCGGTCGCCTATATACTGTGGCCCATAGTACTGACATGAGGTGGGAGGGGCGTGGAGCTGACCGAGGGAGTATTGTTTGGGTTTTCCCAAAAGACATATTGTTGTGTGGTTATGCCCGTCGCTTTGCCGTCTGTCTGTGGTAGGTGCTATCCGCGCGGTGCATTTCCTCGCTCCGCGCAGTACATTTCTCCGTTCCGCGCAGTATATTTTTCCGCTCCACGCAGTATATTTCTCCGCTCCGTGCGGTGAAACGGCCCCGCGGAGGTCATTTCTTCGCCCCGCGCAGTACATTTCTTCGCCCCGCGCAGTATATTTCTTCGCTCCGCGCAGTATATTTCTCCGCTCCGCGCGGTACATTTCGCCAGACCTCCGCGGAGCCGTTTCACCGCGCAGAGCGAAGAAATACCCTCAGCGCCACCGCCCCCTCCCCCCTCATGTCAATAGTCCTTCGGTGAGCCCCATGGTATCTGGTGTGTTAGAGTAAATATGGATGACATGGTATTCCATTGGTGGACTCAGTTAACGAATAATTGGGTGAAACTGCAATCTGCCGATCTGCAATCTGCCAATCTGTATTGTAAAGACTCCCATGCAGCTCCTCTCTGGAAAATCCCTCACTACCAGCTGAATTATCCCCGGCAAATGCCTCCGCCCCCCCCCCCGGGCAAATCCCCAATATACAATACCCTCGCAGACCGTGCCCCACCCCCCACACAATGCTTCCTACCGCCACTCCCCTCCCTTTTGACAATCACCCTCTCCCCCTCATGACAATACTCTATCGATCAGCCCCACGCGCCCCCCCCCCCCATTCATGACAATACTCCCTCGGTCAGTCCCATGCCCCCTCCCCCCATGCCAATACTCCCTCGGTCAGCCCCACACCCCTACTCCCTCATGACAATACTCCCGCGGTCCGCCCCACGCTGCCTCCCTCCTTATGATAATCCTGCTTCGGTCAGCCCCATGCCCCCTCCCCCCATGACAAAACTAGCTCCCTCGGTCAGCCCCATGCCTCCCCCACCCCCAAGGCTATGCTCCCTCAATCAGCCCCACGCCCCCTTTCCCTCACGACAATTCTCCCTCTGTCTGCCCCATGCCCCTCACCCCAAAGACAATACACCCTCGGTCAGCCCCATGCCCCCCTCCCCCCGGAGACAATACTCCCTTGGTCAGCCCCATGCCCCCTTTCCCCCCGAGACAGTACTCCCTCGGTCAGCCTCATTCCCCCTATCCCCCGTGACAACACTCCCTCGGTCAGCCCAATGCCCCCTACCCCCATGACAATACTCCCGCGGTCAGCCCCATGCCCCCTCCCCCAAGACAATACTCGCTCGAGCAGACAATGCTTCCTTCTCCCTCATGGTAATACTCCCTCGGTCAATCCCATGCCCCCCCCCCCAAGACAATACTCGCTCGATCAGCCCCATGCTTCAACCCGCCCCACCCCCCACGGCTATACTCCCTCGGGTAGCCCCATGCCGCCTTTTCCCATGACAATACGTCCTCAGTCAGCCCGTTGCCCCATCCTCCCATGACAATACTCCCTCGATCAGCCCCATGCCCCCTTTCCCCCCGAGACAACACTCCCTCGGTCAGCCCAATGCCCCCTACCCCCATGACAATACTCCCTCGGTCAGCCCCATGCCCCCTCCCCCCATGACGATACTCCCTCGGTCAGCCCCATGCCCCCTCCCCCCAAGACAATACTAGCGGCTAGCGGCCTGAGCTAGCGGCCTTGGCAAGGCCTGGATTGATGCCCTGGCTAGCCGCCTGGGTTGGTGCCCTGGCTAGTGGCCTGGGTTAGCATACGGGGCTAAACGGAGCGACGGGCATACCCACACAACCATATAAGCTCATTGGTAAAAACCACACACGCAATAGTATGCGACAAGATCTTTATTACTTCGGCAAGCAGCGCATGCAGTACATATAAAACGGTAAAAGTAATAAAGGCCAACTAACTAACCACCGCCAACCCCTAACCCAATCCCCTTAACCCCACCCTTGACTAACGCTACTTATTGACATTACCCAATTAAAAAGACCCCAATTAAAAACTAGCGAAGGCGAGATCAGTAGAAGTAGGCACGTAGGACCTACTGAAACCCACGACAGAGTAGACCACTCTGTACAAGGGCGGGTGAGCCGGAGAGCAGAACACCTGCTGCTAGAGCGTACGCTGAGCAGGGCGGAAGTGAACCGATCCTGAGGCTGGCCTCGTTCCACCTGTGAGCTTGACACCGAGGCTGGCCTCGTTTCCGCTGGCCGCTCCAGAGTCTAACGAAGCTCCCGCGGCCCAGTCCACTAACGTAGGCGCTCAGCCAGGCGCCCCCCCCCCCCTAACCTATCCTTGCGTTGAAGTCTCCCACCGCCTGGTGGGTGCCTCGCACCAAAGGCCCCCCGTGGGGCTAACCCGCTATGCAGACAATAGCGCTGCTACTGAGCGTGCGGCGTTTACCTTGTTCCAGAAGGAACACAGGAAAACCTCGATCTGTAGCTCACGTACGCTGATCCAGAACGGTACGGACAAACAACAGGCGTGGCTGAGCGACTTATTAAGAGCATTAAACCGCGATCTACAAGCTATGCATGAGTGGTCTGAAAAATGGAAAATGGAGATCAGCGTAGAGAAAAAAAGACTATTGTTCAGTAAGAAGAATCGCGATATCCAACATCATGTACATAGAGCCGGCCGTACCATTGAACAAGTGTCATCTCATAAGCACCTGGGTATCACCATTATGTCTAATATGTCATGGACAAGACACGTCCAAATTAGTAACTAAAGCGTCCGTTGGATTGAATCTGCTTAAACGGGTGAAGTATAAGTGGTCTCGTAAGAGTTTAGAACTATTTTATTTGTCATATGTGCGGCCACTCTTGAAAATGAGGCCATCCGCGTATTAAATGGTGCAAAGAGCCGATAATCTAGAATCGGGTTATTGAACGAAAGCGGTCTGCCCTCACTTACAGACCGCCGCCAATTTCAGATCGCTGTTAAATATGCCCAGTGCGTCCTAGGCGCAACCCCATCCTATACCACATCTAGACTACCATCCAGGTTGGGTTCCAACAGAATGACGCGCGGCAACAATGCCAATCAATTCCGCACCATCCATTGTACAACCAATAGTTACTTATCTAGTTTCTTCCCCGCAGGTACACGAAGGTGGAACTCTTTGCCGCGTGCACTGCGTAGTTATCAATCTTTTAGCCAATTTCGATATCTGTATTGCTCTCTGTATACCATACATCAAAACAAGATAAGCTACTTCGATATGGGTTCAAGAAAATTGTGACATTAGGCTAAACGCAAATGCGACTGGGTTTTAGCAATTTAAAAAAACATCTGTACGATAAACTGTGGAACGAACGCCCCTACTGTTCATGTGGTGCTGTTAGTGAGACTGTCATGCACTTTTTGTCTCGACTGTCCTAATTATAACCGCGAAAGAGAATATTTAATCGGCAGTCTTATTAGAATAACTCATGACCTCAATCGAAAAGATATTGTACATTTATTCCTCTACGGCCACGAGCGTCTTACTGAAAACTCTATTATTATTGACGCCATATCTATATTTGTTGCATCTACTCATCGTTTCAGATATTAACAATCTGTCTGGAGTAAGCCTTTAAGTCTATCCCTCTTCCCTCTTCCTGTCTCGTTTTATGTACCGTTATATGTGATCAAACTTGCCTCGCCATTGTACCATTGAACTATTGCATATTTTGTTTTACATTGTAACATTGCTTTTCATTTTTTTGAGAAAGCCCCATGTTCTTAGCGTTTGCTATTCGGGGTATCATCGTTAAATAAATATGTTTAAACCAACGGCGTGACTGGGGATGGTCGTAGCGCTAAATATCAGCCCCATCCCCCCCCCCCCCCAAGACAATACTCCCTCGGTCAGCCCAATGCCCCTTCCGCACAAGACAATACTCCCTCGGTCAGCCCCATGCCCCCCGCCCCCGCCCTCAAGACAATGCACCATCGGCCAGCACCATGACCCCCCCCCCCAGCGGCCTGGACTAACGGCCAGGGCTAGGCCTGGGTTAGGGGCCTGAACTGGTGCCCTGTGCTAGCGGCATCGGCTATAGCAGCCTGGGCTAGGGATGTCCTAGGTCCTGTCCTGGGCCTTGTCCTGGGCTAGGGGCTTAAGCTAGGGACCCGGGCTAGGAACCAGAGCTAGCGACCTGAGCTAGTCCAGGCCCCTGAATTGAAAAAAAAAACACATTCCTCGTGAATCTAGGAGCAACGCATCCGCCATTTTCCACTATGACGGACAAGGCCAGTAAGAATACTGAGTATCTTGAAAACAAGAGGGATAGAACCATTATTTTGATACCTGTACATAGGTTCAGCGGGGTCGCTGAATGCGAAACACAATCAAACATTGCGAAACAAAAATTATTGGGTATCCTGTTGCATAGCAGAGGGGGATTAGCGTGCGTCAACGTCATAGCAAACGTGCCCTTACGAAAGGTTGGGCTTGCTTGATGTTCAGCTAATTTTGCATTAGCTACCATCCCCCGAGTTTATAAGTAGGTATATTTAACAAAATAGAAGCCATTGCGAATATTGCCGTGAACGTCAAATGACGTCATGTGACGTCACGAAGACGTCATAATAAATAAAAGTTAAAAGTCATAGTACCGTAATAATATTGCTTCAAGAGAAGCGTTCCTTACTTCAAACTGGATGTAAGCTCCGCCTACAGTGCCCACATTGCCTGTCGAAAGTAGTATTTAGCACAAATCGCCCCTTAAAGCCGGTGTTCAACCTAATTTAATCGCGATCTGGACCGAAAGTTTACATCTTAAAATGAAATTGGCGAGTGTTAACGCTTCGTTTCGATCGACTGGTAAGGAGAACAAAATTAAGGCAACCCGCCCCCAGCAATGTCAAGCAGAGCGCCATTTGACTTCGCAACAATGCCATGATTGGAGTTGGAATCGCAGCTATTTATATTAGCGATTATCACGCGCCCTTGTTTTGCTCACACAATAGGCACAATTTCCGGTTAGAATAAATTAGAGTATCGCCTCCTGATTGGTCAATCACAGACACGCCTCCAAAAAGGGCTGCCGCCTGGGTAGGCGGCGAAATCGTGCCTGGCGGTCATTTCTAAATTTTATTGTGAGCTACAGGTAGAGCGAACAATTTTGTAATTTGGAGGATAGACAATTGGGTATTATATGAATCGGTAAAGCAACGTTAGAGGCCAGGCTGGCGGTTCCCTTTAAAGGCCCTTTAGCCGAAATTAAACCGGACAACCAGTGGCGTCGCCATAAATACAGCTTCCAAATTTACCCAACGTGTCGTTGTTTTGTAGTTGTTTGATATGTATTCCGTAAGTCATACGATCATATGAGCCAATCGAACTGCGACAACGCTTATGGATTGTCGTCCTCGACCTATGGTCGAATATCTCTTGCTTTTTTTGTATGTTTGTCATTAGGATATAGGGCGCATGGTAACAGTTACGGTTGTCAGACTTAACATAGTGATAGATATTTGAAATAGCTCGGCTAAGTTCGTTATTGGCATATGTAGGTCAAAGGTCAAGGTCACACAGATTTTTTTTTGAAAAAAAGTTAAGAACGCGTTTATCTCCGTTAATATTTGAGATACAGACCTTCGGTAACTTCAGAATGTGCCACCATTCAATGCGCATCTTTCAGCTATTGATCACTTTTGACGCGTCGCACTCATTTTTGAGCTACATGACGTTTTATGTTTTCTGAAAAATCCAAAACATGACCTTGAACGGTTTTGCTTCGGTTTGACCTATTTGGGTTGAAGGTATCGTTTTGGTATTCCGGCCTGCCATAGAAATGTGAATGAGAATAGCCTCTGTGAAATCTGAGATTTTTCGGATACGTCATATGACGTTACGATGACGTCACTTTTGGTACATTGCAAAAATCGGCAAAAATCGGCAAAAAATTATAAAAAATCGAGGGTGGCGTTATTTTGTAGGAAATCGGGTCCGATGTTCGTCTGCATCATAAAAATTGTATGTTCCTATCTTACTTCCAGTTCCACGGGTGACGGCAATTCCCTATGGGACCTCCAATGCTAAAGCCCTCAATCTCTAAGACTGGGGAAATTTTTTTTGCCCCGTATTTCATCGGTCCCTGCATCAAACTGTTTAGGGATTTTTAGTTTGGTGAAACATGGTACCGAGTAGCCATGGTCCTTACTAGATAGAATTCGGACAAGAACTGATGTCACAGGATTTTTTTTGACATTTTTCCTATTGTGAAAGATAGGGATTTTTGGGCTTTGCAGGGGCTCTCACGAGCGTCCTATTGAAGCCATCGCTCTATGCTTGCAGTCGTAGTAGGATAGCAGTAAGGTGGACCATTAACACGGTGACATAGCCCTGTAACTTTTTGGTATATAGTCGAACGCGTTTAACATGGGACCCTATGAAGATAATCAAACTTCCTTCAATATGACGTACTTCCGTTACAGCGATCTCACTTTGCTTTACCAAGGTGCGAGATAGGGACGAGTGCAAGAGGTCTACGGTATGCCCACGGCGAACGCGTGTCTCAGTTTCGTTTTCATGGCGACCAAAGATTTGCCCAATGATAAAGTATACAAATTGGGTCTAACTTAAAAAAAATCGTCAAAAATCGGAAAAAAGCTAGAGCATAGATCTATGCGGATGGTGGTAGGGAACATAGTCTCCAGATCACTAATGGCAGCTAATCATTATTATTCTTTTTATCTTGGCTGCAGAGTCCTTTGTTCGTCTGTTTTTTTTTTCATTTATCCATAATGATGAAGAATAGCAATTTTCGGTAATTAGGTCAAGCCATATCAGAAGACCTGACAGTCCTACCGCCATTCTAGTCAACGTTTTTGATTCATAGTACAAAGGTTTGTGTTTTGGTATTTGGACGTTGTCGTGCGTAATGCCATGACGTCAGCATGACGTGATGACGTCATAATTTGATAAATGCCATTACTCGCTTATTATACGTCATAGCGACTTCCGGTTTGTTTGAGGTTAAACCTTATACCAAGAGACAACTGGTGGTATGCGTAACGTTTTGGCGGTACTGAAGCGTATGCGTCAAAAATGACGTCCAAGTTTACGTTACCCGACTTAATCGCGAGATCCTCTAAGTTTCAACTACATAGACACTAGCTAAGATCACTAGGTACATAAGCAGGTAAAGTGAAAAAAATTGAAGCTAAATTGTTCATTTTGTAAGCGTCAGTGACGTCATGTGACGTCACGTTGACGTTTCGATGGCAACGGAACTAAGACCAAAGTTAAAGTATAGCGAGTCAAATTGGAAAATTCAATAAAAATCAGGTAAAGAGAGAGAGAGAGGAGCTGTACGACGTGGGTGCAAGTTACTTCTGTCAGTCCCATTCAGCCTACGGCTGATTATGGTCTTGTTATGGCGAAAATCGCCATTATGTCAGTCAGTTCTGTTTGTTATGGCGAAAATCGCCATCATGTCGGTCAGTTCTGTTTGTGTGTGTGTCGTCTGTCTGTCTGTCCGCGCGATAACTGTCGAACACTTGCAGCTATCGTTGTCGAACTTCGCCAACAGATGCCAGAAGTCTAATCTCAGGTCAAGTTCGTTGCCGGATAAAAAATCGGTCAAACGTCGACGTCACGGTGACGTCATACGTCCAAAACACATTTCCTGGCTAACTCGCTTAATATTACAGCTAGAAACACGAAATTAATGCCTATATACCCAGCTCCTCAATATCTATCTCGTTGCTGCAAATTTAAAGTAAGAGCAATAGTTTTCACTCTACAGGCTTTGGAAATTTCAAAATTTTCCACACCGCCTTTTCTTTTAATCTCAAAGCGATTGTCACGAGGCTTTGCAGGGACATTAAAGGTACCACTCAGGTTACATATGTCAAAAATTATAGTGATCCCATCAATAGTGTCCGTTTCCAAGGCGACGAAAGTCCCCATAATGAGCCAAAGGAAGTTTTGTCCCCCAATTTTGACCACTTGCCCTACAGGTATCTCCACGCCGCTTGGCAGGGACATTCGATCCGCCACCTAGATAGACTATGCCAAAAATTACGGCGATCGAACTCGTAGTATTCATTTCCAAGGCAACGGAAAATCCCATTATGAAAGATACAAATTTTACTTTTTTCCATGTTCGGTGCAGTTAAAATGCACACAACCTCACGCTACTTGGTACAGGCTACCTAGGGGTCGGCTTTATCAATTATGTGCAAGATGAATGCAATCGGACGGTTACTTTTTGTTTCCATGGAATGGAATGTTGGTGTTTTAGGCCACTTTTGTGCACATACAGGCTAAATTGGGCCAAGGAACCTCCCGAGACGATGAAGGATGAAGGAATGAAACATGCCCCAGATTAGGTGCCCGAGCCCGGATTCGAACCCAGGACCTATTGATCTGCGGTCTAGTGCGCTAACCACTACACCAGGGAGGCCCCTGTTTCCATGGCAACGCAAAAATGGCCCAATGGTAAAAGATAAGACATTTTTGAAATTTACCATGAAAAAACATAGACACCTATAAGCCACGCAACTCATCTTTGACACAAAGATTACTTAAGGTCGTATCCTAAAATTGCTTACATTTCAGAAACCTGGGAAAAGAGTCAAGGTCGTGTCTTTGACTATTGTAAATGTCGAGTGCTAGGTTGTAGCTCGAAAACTAAGAGACACCTGAGCACCAAACTTATCCTGTTGGATAGAGGTGATGTAGCTTATGCCAAGTCCGATCTCAACTCGAACCCGGAGCGCGCAACGTAACGGTGCCAGAGCGCCTGGAAGTTGGGGGTTCGAACCCGACTTTTTCAATTTTTTGGAACATTGTTCGTGCCTCTAAAGTTTCGGTTACTTTTTGGGACTTCGGTTACATGTTTGAATTTGGGACTTCGGTTACTTTGTGTCCGAAACTTGTTTCGGACACAAAGTAATCGAAGTCCCAAAGTAACCGAAACTTTAGATGTATCATGGCCATTAGACGCATGCAGAATAAGGGCCCTGGTGTCTGAGTGTATCGAGATGTGCTATTCGTTTGAGCCGCGAAATTACTACACATGTATATGGTGCATTCTGTTTGCACCCAGACATTGCACCCAGGGAGCTCACTCTTCGTTATGACCCCTTCTTTGTCAATGTCAGTCAGTGAAATAGGTCACTGCAGCGAGATACGTAATAAATAAAGTCTGCGTAGCTCGGCAGACGCCTCCAAGCCGTCACGGTCTGCCTTCCCCCAAAAAACCTTCCTTTTCACCCCTTTTTGCTCTGGCCATAAATTATAGGGCGCGGACGGCAACGACGGGCGACGGTTTGTGGTAGGGCCCCTATAGGGGGGAAGCCATGTCGCGTGTCGATTTTAAGAAAAGGTCCATGTCGCGTGTCGATTTGAAGAAAAGTTCCATGTCACGTGTCGCTAAGTCTTATGTCGCATGTCGATTCTAAGACAACCCCAGTGTCGCGTTGTCGATTTTAAAAATCGCCGTGTCGCCGTGTCGAAAAAGCCCCCCTGAGGCCCTTGTGGTGAGGTATGTCAGTCAGTGAAATAGGTGCCTGGAGCGATATACGTAATAAATAAAGCTTTCGTAGCTCGGCGGGCCGACGCCCCCAAGCCGTCACGGTGTGCCTGCCCCCAAAAAACATTCCTTTTCAACCCTTTGTGCTGGGGCCATAAATCATGGCTGACGGCAAACGCCGGGCGACGGTTTGTGGTGAGGTAGGGGTAAGAGGTACCTTATTGCTAATAGTATATGTACCAGCACAGGCGGCCTGCTGATACCTGCCCCAGAAACACTTTCTGCGTATGAAGTTTCTCAGATCGGGTCCTCAACAACACTGAGTCATGTATAGTACAAAGACAAATAAAGAAACAAGACCAGGAATATATATTACCCTTTTACAGGGTCGCTATGGTGTAAATATTATTGAGGCATACTCACGCAACTTATTTGGACATAAGGTTTTTCTGTCATCTGTCATGGCTGTCCCCATCCCCTTCACAAGTCTCGCCATAATGATCCTATTCTGTATCACGTGTCTCTATGACGCATCTCGTGTCTCGTATCGTGTTTTATCACATGCTCGGCGGGCCGACGCCTTCAAGCCGTCTCAGCTTAGGGTTGCCTGCCCGAAGAACACGAGCAGCCAGCCGTCCCTTCCACGCCGGGTGCCAATTGATGCCGGACAGAGCTGACATTTGTGGTGAAAGAGATACCCCTATAGAGGGAACATTTTAAAACTTGCGACCGGGGGTTGGGAAGAACGTTCTTTCAAAGAGCGGGTTTGCCGTGAAAAGGGGGTATGCATGGAACTGCAACATTTTGACGGTAAAACACCCCTTCCGTGCGGATTTCGGAGGTAAAACGCCTTTTTCGAGCGGATTTTCAGGGTGAAACGCCCCTAATTGCGGGCGGGTTTCGGAGGCGAAAAAGAGAGGGGATTTACCGCGCCCCCACCCCACCCCCCCCTCCCCCGCTCGTAGTTTGCGATCATCTAGATAACCGACCGATACCCAGATCAGCTGCTATTTGCAGTAAATTTATTCCACTCTCCTCATTTGGGTGATTGGCAGATAAGGACACAGTGCGTCGCCTAGAATACACATATCACCTTCAGTCTTGCACTAACATTTCGTCTACTACACCAAATCTTAAGATTATTACAAGGCATTATTTTACAAACTGGCGAATCAATTCTTTCGTGTTCAATCAGCCGCAGGGCGCGTATCTGTGTACCGACAGGTTCACTAATTTAAATGTTTGGGCCCTGTAGTACAAATAAAATAAAATACATAGATACATGGCAAGTGTTTATTGGCTTAAATCAATTGGTTCAAATTGAATATATTTCATTACAGTAACATATGAATATTTACAGGGTGTATAGGCCAACATACAGCCACACATATCATGAGCTTTTTTATCGTCAGGCCGTTTTGCGTCACATCTAATGATAGATCGTTCTCGGTACGCTTCAGTAACAACGGGGAGGGCAGGTTATGGGCTTTTACCGCCCCCCCCTCCCTTACACACACACTCGTATACAAACACGTCTGTGGCGCCCTTTAAGAGCCGACACTAATGTGCATAGGAGGACATACAAACAAACATACTAAAATAGACTAATTGTCAGTTGCAACGCTTTAGCATCAATACTGCCCGGGCGGTGGTTCGTCTAACCAAGAAAATGCACGAAGTCGATTTCCTCACTCACTTATGATGGGCAACCGCACATGAGCTATGAAGGTACCGCTCTCTGTAGTGACCGGGTGCCCACGCCAAGCACACTGTCTGAATTCTGCACAAATGCCTTTTTATCGATTATTGATTCCTATTAAGTGCCGCAAAGATCGCAGCTCTAGTTTGCTTATTTTTGACACATTTTCCAATTTGGCCAACAATCTCTATACTTTAGCATTGGGCTTACATCCGTTACCATGGATTCGTCAACGTGACATCATAAGACGTCGCTGACGCTTAGCAAAACGTAGCAAATTGGCTTCTAATTTGCCAGTTTACTTACTTATGAACTGACAGTGATGGAAACTATTACTAAAGTAGGTGTACACGAAACGAGTCCACAATGACGTCGGCTCACTTTAACTACGACGTCATTTTTGACGCACACGTTTAGGGACCGCAAATAAATTTACGAATGGCAGTACTGGTCCCTGGGTGTAATGTAGAATGTACAAATAGACCGACGTATAGCCGAGTAATGGCCTTTGTGAAACACATCATGACGACGTCATGGCATGACGGCAAACTCAAAATAATAAGAAGCGAACGTTTTGCCCGACAACCCCAAAATGTTGACCAGCACGGCGGTATGCGCATCAGCCTTTCAGATATGGATTGACGAAATGCCTTGTTTATTTATTACTGACAGAAGTTGAAAACTTCTGTCAGTATACTGCTATGTTCGGTTTGTAAATTTGTTAGGATGTTAATATGTTTGTCATCTGGAAATAGGGCGCATGGTAGCAGTTACGGTTGTCAGACTTCATCAAGTGATAGATATCTGAAATAGCTCGGCTAAGTTCGTTAATGGCATATGTAGGTCAAAGGTCAAGGTCACAGGGATTGTTTTTTCGGATACGTCACATGACGTCACGATGACGTCACTTTCGGTACATTAAAAAAATCGTCAAAAATCGTCAAAAATCGGCAAAAAATGAAAAAAAATCAGGAGTGGCGTCATTTTGTAGAAAATGGGGTCCGATTTCGCAACCAGATTTGGCATGAAGCGTGAGGCAAATGTAAATGGTAAATTTCTATAGAATTGCCCCAGGATGCTTAGTTTGGCCGCTAGAGCGCTCGCAAGAGGTGCACCCCTTTGCTGAAGCTCCCATTATGAGTCAACGGCGATATCGACCGGCACTGCCTCTGCTTTTGCGATGGCCACCGTTTGCTTAATAGCGACGCTAGAGAGTCGGGACTGGTTTTAAAGGACGGACAAACGTCGACTTTGGTGAGGAATCCGCATTCGCTTCTAGCCAGAGGGCTCTGTAATTTAGCAATGATGAGTCTGAGGACAGGGATTAGGGTGTGACCAAGCACACGTAGACAGTCGGGATTTGGAGATATTCACTCAAAATGGCGCCTTCTATCTGGGAAAATAGCCCGCGTTGAACAGCAGCTAGATTGTGCTCATCCAGCATCCGCATCGTAGAGGTCCAATTTGGGCTAAATTGCGCTTTCAGCGAGCCCAATACGGCTTTCAGTGGGCAATTTGGGCTACTACGCCTTCGGATATCGGCATTATTTAGCTCAAATTGGCCATTGAAGGCCATGTTTAGCCCAAATTGGCCGCTGACGGCCGTAATTATTCATATTTGCCCGTTTATAGCGCTATTTAGCCCACGTTGTTCGTTCAAGGAGCTGTTTAACCCAATATGCCCACTGAAGGCATCATGTACCCAGCATGAGGCAAGAGCAGCTTATAGTAAGCTTATATGTGTTTCTGCATGTCATCGCCTGAACCATAGTTTCGGCGCATAAATATAATATAATAATAATAATCAGTTTATTGTGCACTGTAGGCTCACAGCCTCAAAGTACAAATATATGTATATACAAATAACATCAAGTAAATAAGGTAACATTTTAAAACGGTTTTTCCCTTAATTTGTACGCATCGCGGAGAAATAGCACGATGTTATATAGGGTGGGGGTATCTATTGACATCATCAAAAAGGTAAATTCCCAACGCAAGTTCTGCTTCTGGTCTGTGACTTCATGTAGGTATTTTTTTCGTGACGCTTGATACAAAGAGTAAAAACAGATTAGGTGTATCTCATCTTCTATAACACTTTCACCATTATTTTTACAATACATACACAGTCTTTCTTCCCTTGGGATTCCTAAATGTCTGCCTTTCTCTATGTTTAGTGGGTGTGTGGAACATCGAAATTGGGCCAGGAGTTTTCGAAGCTTACTTAATAGCAAATATATACGGTTCTGTTGTCAAGGTTCTTTTATACTTTCTATATGTGTCAAGTCGGTTATTTTCTTCTAGCCATTGAGCCAATTTGTATGTGTTCTATACATCAATTCACCCTTAGTTTTTTTAAAAAATAGATCCTCATCTCCTATTTGCTGATGCGTCCAGGCTTCTTCAAATCCGAGATCTAACAATATTGTTTTCACTTCAGTGGCCCATGTGCGCCTCCCCCTATAATCTAATTCAAATAGCATAGTATATGTTTCTCTCGGGAGGGACTGGTCCGCATTCCTGACGAGCTTCATGCAGAACTTTAGCATCTTCATAACACACATTATTTGGACTGGGTACGTTTCAACTTCTCCCATCACAGCTGCATTTGATGTCGCTGCAAGTAGTTTTAATATCCATTTGCAATATTTCACTTGGACACTCTCTATACCGTCTTCACCCTATATCCCCAAATCTCTGCTCCATATGTTAGAATCGGCAATACCATTTTATCAAATAATTCGAATTGGATCTTAGGTTCTAACCCACCACTTTTGTTATTTACAGATTTAATAAAATTCACAGTCTTTCCAGCTTGTGCGGGGAGGGTTTGCTGAGCCAAGGTCCAGACTAGCTTAGGGGTAAAACCAGCCCTAGATACTTATAAGATGATACAGTCTCTATCCTCTTTCCTTTCAAGAACCATTTTTCATTTCTCTTCTGTATCCCCCCATTCCTGAAAACCATAACCTTCGTCTTGTTTAAATTAATTGATAATCCCCAGCTTTCACAGAACTCGCTAAGCTTATCAATAAGTTTCTGTAATCTACCCACAGTATCAGCTGCTTCAATCATATCGTCTGCAAACAGTAGCAGGCACACATTATCATATATATGGCTTATCTGAATCCCAGGGAAATCATTCGATTTGCAACATTCTATGAATTTGTTCAGGCAAAAGTTAAAAAGAAAGGGGCTAAGTTGGCACCCCTGTCTGATTCCTGTGTTGCATTCAAACAAATCAGTTAGCCCCTCTGGTGTTATTACACGTGACC
This sequence comes from Arenicola marina, assembly GCA_964019135.1. Taxonomy (NCBI): domain Eukaryota; kingdom Metazoa; phylum Annelida; class Polychaeta; family Arenicolidae; genus Arenicola; species Arenicola marina. The sequence goes on from OZ025263.1 coordinate 30,942,047, forward strand.
TAAGTTGGCCATACATTGATTGCAAGACCTCTAGTATTCTCCCATGGACACCTTCTGTGAGCAGTCTATACCAAATGAACTGATGCGGAATAGAGTCAAATGCTTTCTCTAAGTCAACAAAAATGCAATAGAATCTTCCTCTTGCCTTACTAATATATTTCTGTACCATACCGTGTAATACAAACATGTGGTCTATGGTTGATTTTCCTTTTCTAAATCCGGCTTGTTCCTCATACTGCTTATTATTTAAATCTGCCCATGCTACTAGTCTGTTGTTAATTGCCTTTGTAATCACCTTGTTAATAGCTGATAAAAGGGATATTCCCCTGTAGTTATTTGGATCTGATCGGTCACCTTTCTTATGAATAGGCACTAAAAGGGCCTTTGTCCATGGTTTCGGGAAATGACCAGAACTCATAATTTTCGGCGCATAAATGGTGCCACAGACTTGTGCGTCAAAGATGAAGTCACTTCTGTCAGTACCTCAGCCTACGGCTGTCTAGTTTGTTTGTTAATATGTTTGTCATCATCTAGGGCGCATGGTAACAGTTTCGGTTGTCAGACTTACCTTACTGATAGATATCTGAAATAGCTCGGCTAAGTTCGTTATTGGCATATGTAGGGCAAAAATCAAGGTCACAGCGATTTTTTGAAAAAAAAGTTAAGAACCCCTTTATTTCCGTTAATATTACTCACCTAGAGATTTCGGGTAAGTTTCATAATGTGCTACTATTCAAGACGCATCTTTCAGCCATTGACCTCTTTTTGACGCGTCATACTCGTTTTCGAGCTACATGACCTTTTATGTTTTCTGAAAAACGCAAAAGATGACCTTGAGCCGTTTTTCTGCGGTTTCACCAATTTAAATTAAAGATATCACTCTGGTATTCCACGTCACCATGACGTCATGACGTTATAATTTAATTAACCTCTATTACTCGATTATTATACCTCATGGAGACTACCGGTCGATTTGGCGCTGTACCTTATATCCACGCATAAATGTTGTCGTGCGTATCTTTTTTTGCGGTACCGAAACGTGTGCGTCAAAAATGAAGTTTACGTTACCCGACGAAAATGGGATATCGTTTCATTTTCACCTATTTAACCACTAGGTAATATCACCATAAATTCATGAGTAGGTAACGTCAAAAGCTAGAAGCCAATTTTGTAAGCGTCAGTGACGTCATGTGACGTCGCGATGACGTTTCATGGCAACGGAACTAAGCCCAATGATAAAGTATAGAGATTCTGACCAAGTAAGAAAATTTCTCAAAAATCAGGAAAGCAAGTTAGAGCTGCGATTGTTACGGTACTTTGTAGGGCTGAACTATACATGAACATACCTGTGCTCACAATTGACGTATTGTCCTTACCCTGGGAACCATGGCGCCGCACACAGGGGACCCCCCTGGCTCGGTCGCCAATGATGAGAGAATGTGGAAATGGACTCAAGGCACTTTCGATTCTCTCAGCCCCCTATAGGTGCGATTTTGGGCCGTTTGTATGAGTTATTTCAAGCTACATTGACCGCTACAGGCCCTATCTATACCAAATAGGATGATAATTTAGCAAATGAATTCTCCTGATCGTCTGTAACAAAATCACTTCTGTCAGTAAGCCTCAGCCTCCGGCTGATTTCGGCTCTTGCTAAGTTCATTTATGTATTAACGTTCTGTGGCATTCCGTTAGAAAAATATACTTATCTCTATCTCTAGTAAGAATTGCATGTAACACTATAATGTTCCCACAATCGTGGCATCAATGTTAACTGTTATCTATTGTTATAAGCCATCAATATATATGTCATTTTTGGGATGGTGGGAACAGTACTAAACACGTGGCAACTTAAACGCCGGATATTCAATTTGCGAACACGGTAATGTTGCAATCATTATTTGATTGCATAGTATGACGTTAACTTCTCGATGGGCCAGGCCCTGAAGATAGAGGTGTTCAAGGCAATGCCGGTGTAATTATTTGATTGCAGAGTATGATATTAGCTTCTTGATGGGCCAGGCGCTGGAGAAGATTGCCTTCTTGCCCTTCGGTTACCTTATCGACCAGTGGCGTTGGAGTGTTTTTCGGGGGGAGACGACGTATGAGGACTACAACAGGAAGTGGTGGGAGCTAAGGTTGGTCTCCGTGAACCAAAGCAGCAATTCGGATTGATCTAATTATCTGTCCAGTCCAGTCTGGGGCCGTATCATAATCGCCACTAAGGCTACGACACTAGACTTAGCGCCAAGTGGAAGATTTGTCGAGCGATTATCGGGTTCAAAGTACATAACTAGTCACCCGAGAAGTGAATTTTCTGAATAACGAAAGTGCTAAAATTATATTGAAGATGATTTCTTAATCATGAACAACACCACAGCGAGCTGGTAAAAGACGAAAATGCACTTGTCGTTGGTAATTTACTAGGGGATTAGGAATACGGCCCCAGGGTATTGCTGGGAGCAGTTTGCACAAGATTGATTTGTGAATTCATGCTGTACAAGGATACCAGTGTTTTATCGAGGTGCAATTATATTCATGGGTGATTGCTTGTCGTTTAATTGAAGTAAACAAAAAGGGACAATCATTATCTTGATATCAAAAAGCGCGTGGGTTTGTGGTTTTTTTTATGACGTAATTAATATCTATGACGATCATCTCTCTATGACGATCATTTCTCTATGACGGTCATCTTTCTATGAAGGTCATCTCTCTATGACGGTCATCTCTCTCTGACGGTCATCTCTATGACGGTCACTTCTCTATGACAGTCATCTCTCTATGACATTCATCTCTCTATGACGTTCATATCTCCATGACGGTCATCTCTCTATGACGGTCTTCCCTCTATGAAGGTCATTTATCTATGACGGTAATCTCTCCATGACGGTCAACTCTCCATGGCGGTCATCTCTCTACGACGGTCATCTCTCTATGGCGGTCATCTCTCTATGACGGTGATCTCGCTATGGCGGTCATCTCTCCATGGCGGTCGTCTCTCTATGACTGTCATCTCTCTATGGCGGTCATCTCTCTATGGCGGTCATCTCTCTATGACGGTCATCTCTCTATGACGGTAATCTCTCCATGGCGGTCATCTCTCTATGACGGTAATCTCTCCATGGGGGTCTTCTGTCTATGACGGTCATCTCTGTATGGCAGTCATCTCTCTATGACGGTCATCTCTCTATGACAGTAATCTCTCTATGACGGTCATCTCTCTATGACGGTAATCTCCCCATGGGGGTCTTCTGTCTATCACGGTCATCTCTCTATGGCAGCCATCTCTCTATGACGGTCATCTCTCTATGACAGTAATCTCTCTATGGCGGTCATCTCTCCATGGCGGTCGTCTCTCTATGGCAGTCATGTCTCTATGACAGTCATCTCTCTATGACGGTCATCTCTCTATGGCAGTTATGTCTCTATGACAGTCATCTCTCTATGACAGTAATTTATCTATGACGGTCATCTCTCTATGACGGTAATCTCTCCATGGGGGTCTTCTGTCTATGACGGTCATCTCTCTATGTCAAGTATTGCTCTTTCGCCTCGATCGACAATTGTGCAATGCTCGTTTCTCTTGCTCGGGTAAATGTAAAATCGGAATCAGCGTGGCTGTCACTATTCCAGATGCAAGCACCAGGGCGTGAGCCCCCCCGTCATGAGAGACAATGACGACTTTGACCCAGGCGCCAAGTTCCACATCCCAGGCAACACGCCATATATTAGGTAAGTACGGAAGCCCAGTAGTGCCATGGGGTGTCAGCGCGGTGACGGGTGGCGGCCGCACAACTCACATAAAACACCAGGGTCAATTAATGATTTCTGTGAATACTCCTATTGAAACAAGAAATATTGGTATTGACTCACCCTGCTGCACGTATAATCCATCAAGACTGCTGAGGAATTGCTACTCTGCATGATTGATACTTTCGATGATGCTAGATCAGTTTGCTTTAACTATATTTGCGTGTATTATATTTTTATGTATTATATTTGTATGTATTATATTTGTATGTATTATATGTGTGTGTATTATATTTGTATGTATTATATTTGTGTGCACTATATTTGTATGTATTATTTTTGTGTGTACGTACGGTTCGCGTCATTGACACATTTTCTGCTGTTTTCGCTCTGTCCTTTTTTGTTCGACGATACCATGTCCCCCCCCTAACGTCATATTCATTATGTATTATATATATTTATATATAAATTGTGTTATTTCAGGTATTTCGTGAGCTTCATCATCCAGTTCCAGTTCAGCCAAGCTCTGTGCGATGCTGCCGGATACAACGGAAGCCTGCACCGTTGCGACATCTACCGGTCCACTGCAGCGGGGAAGAAGCTCGGGTAACTATTCCCCGCGCCGTTTGATCAATGTGTGACGGACCGTTCCATCAACACTCTGCCTTCGACTCACTCCGCTAGGGCCATTATATCTTTCCATCCTCTCTAAAAAGATATAAATTATTATATTAAAGCTATAGATGCACACGATATCATATTTAATGTCATCCTGTTTACATACATGCATATATATTCAGAAATAGTAAATGCCATATGATGGTATTTATTGGTGCCCTGCCTTAATAGCTACATCCCTAATACTAACGTTGTAATATAGGTGTGCTACTTCACCTATCTTATTGCCTGTGTCATCAGACTAACTAATTAAGTCGGCTAAAATAAAACCGAGTTAATTCGGCTAAAACCTACATCGATGGCTTATGACCATGGCTTATTACAATCGCCTATGACCATGGCTTACGACCATGGCTTATCCCATATGTTGCCCCCAGAGCTAATCACGACCACTCAAGATTGAGGCTGTGGTGCACGGTTTACAGGGACATGCTGGCGCTGGGCTCATCCAAGCCGTGGCCGGAAGCCATGGAGGCCATCACGGGTCAGCGCGACATGAGCGCCTCGGCCCTGATCCGCTACTTCCAACCTCTCTACGACTGGCTCAAGGTGCAGAACGAAGGACACGACATTGACTGGGACGATGAGTGTCCGGGCGGGAGTCTGGCCTCCGCGGGGGTCAGCATCGCTACTCTACCTATCGCCATCGCCATGGCAACCATCCTGGCATGTCTTCTGATCCGAAAGTAGGCTGACCAGAAGTAGGCTGACCGGAAGTAGCCTGACCGAAAGCATGCTGACCGGAAGTATGCTGGTCGGAAGTTTGCTGACTGGAAGTTGGCAAACCGAAGTAGGCTAACCAGAAGTAGCCTGACCGGAAGTAGGCTGACCGGAACCATACTGCTTTGTGCTCGTATGACGGATTGGAATTCGACTAAACATTCCCGAGAGCGCAATATGCACCCCCCGCTCCCCCGCGCCCCACGGTCTCCCCTACCAACCCATGTAATGACAGTTATGAACTACGATTGTTTTGTACAGTAAGGCTTGGATCAAATAGATGATGCATTCATGATGCGCGCAAAGTGGTGTGATAAATAGTACAATGCTAATTAGATCTGTTTTATTTCTTTCATTTCTGTGGCGATTAACTCATGCGTAGCCTCTTGTACTTGATACGGATGAGTGATTCCGGATGTAGATACAGTAGTAGTACATTTTTACCTGTAGTTTCTACAACATGCGACACCAACATGAAATTCCATATAATCCCCGTTGCTAATTACGATGAAACTTTATTTCAGCGAAAGAATGTGCATATTTGCTTTTGTTGATTTATATCTTATGGCATATTATCGGGGCTTAGGTAGTAACTAATTTCCGTAGCTTTGGAGTCACTTAGGTACTTTCCCAGGACTGAAACTATGTTAAAGGTCATGATGTTCTGTTCCATAACCCTAGTACCCCGACACCCATCTAGTATTTGTGTATATATGGCTAGAATAATGTCACACGCTCTATTGGGAATGTAATACTATGCAACAGGGTTGCAGATAATCATCATTTTATCGCTGTCAAGCTGAAATCAAATGCACGACCCGAGATAAGTTATGTCAAGAAAACAATGGTAAATTTGCCTGTGACTCAGTGCTGTATGCTACGCATTTTTTTTCTTCAAAATAAATGAAAAACTGAATTGTTCTTCATTCTTCTTATTTGTGCGATGTCACCCCACGACCTAGTAGGTGGCGCTTGCGGCAAGTGTCGAGTTTTGCTCCGGATAGCATGACGTCACACCAGATGACATGACGTCACATCGGACATCATGACGTCACACTGGATAACATGACGTCACACCAGCTGACATGACGTCACACCAGATGACATGACGACACATCGGATAGCATGTGTGGGATGGGATTTTAACCAGGCTTACTTATTATATTTATGTTTAATAATAGTAAAAATATCCGATTGGTAAATACGACGTCGTTCTCAACTTGAATGATATGATATATGCCTTGATTTTCTCCTTTTTATTTCATTTATAAATCGAAATAAACACCATCGAAGTTTGACATCTTCGGGAGTGGAGGGTGGCCTGGGGGAGGGTGAGAGGGGGAGGGTTAATTTAAAAGATCATATGAGATCATAACGGGCACTTACAATGCTATGCTACTTTACGTGAGAACAGTGATGAAGGTGTTACCAAGCCCATGAACGCGTCATCATATCATAACGCATCCATGATGGTTGGCAGTCGTCACATGTTCATCACGCTGAGTTAAAGGTGCTATAGGGGTTTGCAGTTCTCGCGGATTCTATTTCCGGTTTAGGTCTTTTGGGGATCAACAAAAAAACACGTGCTGTTAGAACGAGTGCGCATCACGCTCGTGCCTGGCTGCAACTGCGTGACGCGCACTCATTGTAGTCAACGTTTGAGTGTTGGGAACCGGACAGCTGCGCGGTTTGTCCGTAAAGAATCGAGTAGGTGTGAAACTATTTTTTGTTTGCTTTGGTCCAGGCAATCTGTATCTGAATCCCATACTGTAAAGAGCTAAAAAAATCAACCGCAAGTTGACCCCTAGTGGGGAAAGCGGAAGCGGAAGATGTGACACATTGTTTACGCATGCGCTAACTGCCTTCTGGGAAACGTCATGTTCATTTGTTTTGTTAAAAACTTAAGCGCGGCGCACCGCAGGATATTTAGGAACGAATTTCCAACATTGGTACATAATGCACAAGTTACTGGAAAACGTAACCAAGGAGATGAGGGGCTTATCATAGCGACAACATGTTTTCACTCTCCCGACAGAGCGCTCGCCGTATTCGCCAGGTGGCAGCACAAGTCGAACGCGCAGACGACGGTTCACAACAGACTGGTCAACAGTTCACAGCTTGGTTGACGTTATAACCTTTTTACATTATTATTAATCTAGCTTTTGTAAATTTAGATCAAGGTTGATGATACATTAGATGCTTAGGTCTCATTAGAAACATTTCCCCTTACCACATAAGTTTAGTTTGTGTCACATTCAACTGGGTTTATTTGACAGTTGTCAGTTCATCACTGATATCGCGTCATCAGGCGTCCAACAAGGTTGACCGATTCCTGGATTTGGACTAAGTTAGGATGACTTTCTTTTCGCCAATGTTAAAAACAGAAACTTACCTACTGAATCTCAGCTACTGAAGCAGCAGAACTTAATGTACGAAATTGGATTGAAGCTTAAACAAAATTCAGACAAGCATAGGAAGTTATTAAAACTAAAAAGTGTCTAAATATCTGGAGCTATTATTGTAAGCTTAATAGTTGTCTCAATACCTGGCGCTATTATTGTAATAGTTGTCTCAATACCTGGAGCTAAAATTGTAATAGTTGTCTCAATACCTGGAGCTATTATGTAATAGTTGTCTCAATACCTAAATACACACCTGCAGCTAAACTTGAGACAATTAAAAGAGAGGTGTTTGCTATAGTACATGCATATAGCTTCCCTACTTGTGAAGATCAGTTTGTATAGTTATAGCTATTTATGACCTCAAAACTACAAAAAAAGATTGTATGAGCCAAGAGTTGATATGATTTCTTTTATTACAGAACAAGAGTTGATATTATTTCTTTTATCACAGAATTAGAAACGCAAGACATGAAAGTTGATAGTCCTACATGTTTTAATTGACCGGCCATTAATGCTGGGGTTCTGTCAGCAGATCGGAGCGCCTGTGGATTAATGAGTAATGTATAAGTTATCAGGGGTTCAGTAAATGGTTCTCACCAAGCAGTGGGGGTTAAACAAATGGTACCAAACAAATTGTATCGCTATGGTATGGATCATTGGAGGCTACGCTCGCCTTTAGGTTTTACCTATGACATATTATTAGAGATAAAGAAAAGACATTTATCTCTCCATAATGCATGTGGTCCGTTCGATGAGACTGTTGGAAGCGTTGTATTTTGAGCCAATTCATCGATGTTTACAGTTTTACGACAAACCCTAGACATAAATGAAATTTCATTTATGTCTATGGACAAACGGAGCACCATTGTCGTCACCTGCCTAGTCCATATAAGGAGCGTTGTCACGTAACCATAAATACCGCGCGCAGACACGAGCGTCATGATGATTATTACGTCATACGACAAAGAAAACCCCGCGCAACAAATTAGATCGCCTGACACTGACAGTCGCTCATGAGACAACCGCATTCTGATTTATCAACTGTCTAACCGCTCATACATTACATAAATCTACTCGGATTGTTATAATTCGGATATGCACAGAACTTCAGTGGTTAGTTGTGCTTCCAAGGACAGCTTTAGCCGATCTTGTGTATGAGGCGAGTGAAGGCAAACAACCGGAAGGTAGGCAGCACGTACAGGCCGTTGATGCAAGGCATTGACGCAGAGCATAGGTATCCCTGTCTCGTGGGGTCTCGATAAGATCCCGAAGTGACTGTACAGCCATATTAGAACAAATTTGGCTCTGTTCGTAACTTCAGAGCGAGGCGTGTTTAAACGGGACCGATTATTATGAAGCCCGCTAAGAGCATTTGACCGCTATTCATAAGATTGTGCCTTCTATTTTTAAGTATAAAATAAGTAAAAAATAAGTAAGTTAGGATAAGACTTTTAAAGTATAAGACACTGATAATGAATGACACACTACCACACGCCTTCCGCCCGCCACCCCCCTCCCCCCGGAGGGCACTGCCTATAGTTAGGTATATTCATATGTGCCGCCCAAATGACCCCTTTTTTCGCCGTTTTTTTCTGAATATCCGGAGCAGAAATCTCTCGCTGCGCCCATCTGAGACTGAACTTGTTTTAAAATTGCAGCTCTTGTCTATATATTCCAGTTGATATCGAACGTGCTCAAATAATTAACCTTGATATACTTTGCCATGACTGTCAGTGTCTATTTTTGGATGTCTATTTTGAAGCAAAATATTTTTCAATTACCACAAAATCTCGCACTTTTGTCTCGATCTCCATATATGCCCGCTACATGGCATGGGCGGCCCATCCCTACCACAGTAGTAATCTGGTGCTTCGAGGGACGCGTCTATCGTTATAGAACAATGATTAAGTGCTGTTAATAGGCCGATTCGGGCTGTCAATCATTTACTGACGTCACTGCTGATTTTATCCAATGATATGATGAAAACAGGTGCGTTATGTCGTAGAAACAAGTCGGACAAACAAAGCAGCATGTCACTTTCTTATCAGTTTCAGCACAGATCTTACTATGATAAGGCGCCACACTCAGCGGATCCAATGGTTATCTCGCGACTGCAGCGCCGCCAAGCGGATGGAGTTGGATGCCCGCTCTCAAAATGATGTCGCGTGAAACGACTGGCAGCTGCTATGTTTAGCGCTTTGGTTGCAGCAACAACAAAAAACAGCAACCCGAACTATCATTTTTTCGTTTCCCAAAGAACAAGCAAAAGGTAAGTTTTACTCCGAATAAACATTTATGGCGTTAATCCCAAAATATATGAAATTAATTATGAGCGATAATTGATGATAATTTGGAGTTGCTGGGGAAGCGGCGCGAAGTTGAAAACCAGAGGCAGACAAATTAAAGGATTGTGTTTCATTTAACCAGGTGTCAAACTTGTCACTTGTCACATCATACCTCGAATACAAGGCCTTGCTGATATTCACCAAGTGGCAAAGTATCATAATCTAACATGAATGTAACTATTTTAGTATACATAAACATATAGGTTTTCAAAATGACGTGACGTCACACAGCTTGGTTGTCTGCTATCTCCCGGCAGAGGGCATTACGCTTGCGCCATAGTGATGTGAGGAACGAGCTCCCTCTGTCGGCAGCGTGGGTTGTCTGCTCACGCCACGCGTCACGTGGTGTGGACGCTCTGCTCGTGACGTCACAGCCTCCCTTGTCACTGGACGGCGGTTGGTTGGTTCCCCGTCAGAATCGTAGGATCCGGGGCACCAGCCACATACTGCACTCTGGTGCCATCGCTAACATTAGCCTTGAATACTAAACAGAATGAACTCATGAGACTTCGTCACCTACAAATTTACACATTTCCATGTGCTTATTATGAAATGCATAAACTATAAAAGCGAGGCGCCTGCACATTACAGTATATAACAATGCATTATCTCGACAAGAAAACGACTAACGGGTTGCACAACCGGACGTGACGTCACATCACGTCCAAGGAAAAGGATGTGACACGCGGTGTGATGCCTAACTCTTTTCCAAAGAGGACGAGGGAACTCAGGGATGGATCCGCACTGCCGGGTTCCTTACTTTTTGAGGAAAAATGCCATTTTTCAATCTAACATTTATGCCTTCTGAGGGCTCCCCCCCTCTTCGCCCCTGTCGTTCAAAAAATTTGGACCCCCCCCCCCGGTCGTCCATTTGGTGTATCTCAAGGTCGCAATTTTGTTCACAGCCGCAACTCCCCTGGCATAAGCTTCCAATGGACTCCTCCTGTTTCAAATTGATGGAACCGCCCCTGGAACTATGTCTCTCCTAACCACCCAGATAGCTTCCGCACTCGATTCGTATACCGATGGTTGGCAACACACGGATTTTCCTCCAAGGGCCGAACATAAGCCGCACAGGACTATTGCTGTAGTGCTGCATAGCAGCGACAAACAAATCAACGACAGGAAACTCTGATAAGAAATCATATATTTAATGATAACGATCTACCTGTGGATGTTACAGAATGGTTGCAAATGATGTCTTTCGTGTGATTTTTTTGTAAGGACGTGCACATGCTCTACACTTTTAGATAGAACATGTAAACTCTTATTATATTCAGATATTGCCCACATCATAGAAATAGTGTTCTCCGTGAGTTTCTAACTGTCGTCTTAGCTGGATATTAAGCTCTATAGATACTTTGAACCGCCAGACCTAGACTACCGTAGAACCGCCGTTGCGTATTCATGCGGTGTGTGTGTGCAGGGCTCAGAACCCCGCCGTGTGGCTATTTATAGAAACGCTTTAGCACGCGCTGGCAGTTCTACGGTACTAAAGGCGGGCATCGCTGGGCCTGCAAATCACAACGCCATACAACGGGGAAAAAAACGGTGGGTAAAATGATATGTGCCGCACATTTCTCGCGTAGCTGTATATAGTGGAAATATATTCTGACGTAGTTCTGTAGCATATGGCAAGAGGTCTGTTACAAAACAATGTTGGTGTGTTTGTTATATGGCCCTACTAAGGGTACGTTATATAATTAGGATAAAATACAGCAGCGTTAAATACGAAAAAAATGACAATCCCACATAATGTATAATGTGGAGCATACAAAAAAAAGGCTCAGTTAACAAACACGTAATACTTGTTAATTTGTTTGTTATATTGATTTACTATCGATCTGAGGCCAAATGTCCAGACCCTATATACATAAAAGCTTAAATATGAAATAAATATTATAAACGATTCAGCATTATGCATAAAGGCTTAATTAAATATTGCACAAACATATAGTAGAACATCTCTTCAATATGTTGCATAAAGTCTTAAACATATTGCCTACAGTCTTCAATATATTACATAAAGTCTTCAATCTCATACATGAAATCTGATAGTCTTCAATGTCATCAATGAAATCGTTCATACTGGATATAAGATCTTCAATATTATACATGCAAGCTTTAATATTCCGCGAATGGCTCTATGTAATGTACTTACCCCCTTCATATCCAGACCACTTTCATTGCTGATCCCGACGAAACACATAATGACGTTGGCGAGTTCTAGAAACATGGACATGATGCAGAGACTCATCATAGCCCTAATCATGCAGCGGGTCTTCCGCCTCCCCGCCCCGACCGACAGTCCCCCAGCGATGATACTCTGTGTCAAAATACAACGGGCATTATTGCTACGATAAAAAGGCCGTGACTGGCATCATTGTCCAATCACCCTAGCAATCATTACAAGCCACTAGGAGCATCATTTGATCGAAATTCTTGAGGAATAATACAAATTGATTACAACAGCATTGTTGCATCAACAGTGTGAACCGGGGAAATAATTTGTGTCAAGGATCTGATGCGCGGATTTCACCAAAGAGTGACGCTATTTTCAGTCAGCGATATTCATTAATATTTCCTTGGCGTCAAAATCCACATGCCGAAGGTTGCGCTATGAATAGGAAAGACGTCACTACTTACACATCAGGCTATCTGATGGTGTAATGTAAGCGCCGAAGGGTTATATTCGCTTTTATTTACGTTAGTATATCATCGTATCACGGCCTTGACGCATTATTGGTTGCGAAGTTGATTTCGGTGTATGTTTGTACGCATCAGGGCATTGACGCATTATCGGTTGCGAAGTTGATTTCGAAGGTGTTTGTGTGCACTGGGTAAAATTATGGATATGCAAATTATGACATATGATATTATGCCGGGAAAACTGCTTGAGTCTTACTGAAGACCAACTATGTCAAGATTTCTCGTAACTTTATAGATAAGTTACTCTACATATTAGCTAGAGTATATATCACGTTTTTACAGTTAATCACAGCATAGCATAGTACAGCACAGAGTAGTTAAACAAAAGAAAGGAACTCAGCTGTAATTGTAAAGGGATATCATCATCATCCTCATCCTCATCCTCATCACTGCAAGAAGTATAAATGATTCAAACCACGAGAAGAAGTTTCTGTGGATTATGCAACACAGGCTCACATGGAAAATACATGCAATATGCGGTTTCCTTCAACAACGTAAGGGTCTATTATACTCACGCAACAAGGACACCTGATGGCAGTTCCAATGGAGAAAAAGTTGTTTTCGAATTACCATGATCGGTCGTCGTTAATGACGAGGCCGGCGATGCCGAAACAAATGTTCCCAATGGCAACGGTGAGGATGATGCATCCGAAGAGGCGGGCGTTGTGGCCGGCGAACTTGTCGTATACGTCGTAGCGATGGTTGACCCATGGAACGTGCACGAACACAATCTGGGGAGCTACCCCTGGGGTGGGCAGCGGCGCTTGGCCCGTCGACATCGTCGCAGTGATCAGCTGAAAGAATGACGATGACGATGGTGGGGAGGGTGATGCTGGTGGTGATGGTGACGATGGTGGTGATGGTGACGGCGACAGTGACGGTGACGGTGACGGTGGTGATGGTGGTGGTGGTTGGGGTGGTGATGGTGATGGTGATGGTGATGGTGATGGTGATGGTGATGGTGATGGTGATGGTGATGGTGATGGTGATGGTGATGGTGATGGTGATGGTGATGGTGATGGTGATGGTGATGGTGATGGTGATGGTGATGGTGATGGTGATGGTGATGGTGATGGTGATGGTGATGGTGATGGTGATGGTGATGGTGATGGTGATGGTGATGGTGATGGTGATGGTGATGGTGATGGTGATGGTGATGGTGATGGTGATGGTGATGGTGATGGTGATGGTGATGGTGATGGTGATGGTGATGGTGATGGTGATGGTGATGGTGGTGGTGATGGTGGTGATGGTGATGGTGATGGTGATGGTGATGGTGATGGTGATGGTGATGGTGATGGTGATGATGGTGGTGATGTTAATGGTGGTGGTGATGGTGATCGTGACGATGGTGGTGGTGGTGATGGTGGTGGTGATGGTGACGGTGATGGTGATAGTGACGATGGTGGTGATGGTGATGGTGATTGTGATGATGGTGGTGATGTTAATGGTGGTGGTGACGGTGATCGTGACGATCGTGGTGGTGGTGATGGTGGTGGTGATGGTGACGATGGTGGTGGTGGTGGGGGTTGTGATGGTGACGGTGAGGATGGTGGTGGTGATGGTGGTGGTGATGATGACGGTGACGATGGTGGTGGTGATGGTGATGGTGATGGTGACGATGGTGATAGTAACGGTGATGGTGACGGTGATATGGATCCAGGTCCTTATAAAAAAGTATAATATACACCATCTCTTCTCCAGAGAAAGGCTATTTGTATACTAGTCGTAATTGTAACTGAATATAGACGAAAATGATTCACATTTCGTATAATCCTTTTATCTCGTCAACACGCAACAAGTACAAGGAGGTCAGATATTGAAGACAAAAACTTACCCGAACGCTGGAGGTTTATATAGAGGTTCTGTCCAAACTGCTTAGCCACAATACTCTGGTCAACATCTTGCATTTATAGGCAGATCACCGGCCGTTTTATAGACAATTCTTGGGTTCAAATTACGCCGGAATCATAGCTTCGACATGAGTAAGCCACCTGCGGATTCGGGGGAAAGTAGAATAGGCCCGATGCACCTCCATGTTTAACATCTGCATGTCGTAAGAGGCGACTAAATGGAGGCGAACCGTATGCCGTGGTTCGCAACCCGTGTCGGAGGAAGACGGGACTCTGCTGGTTGAGTGGAAACTCTGTTTCTGCAAGATACCAGTTTGACCCTTGATTCTCCTAGACGGGAGGTCAGATTTGGCCCGGTCTGATCAATCGGCTCGTCACGACAAGTCCAAGGATTCTTGTTCAACAACATCATATCAAACACATTTTCACCCTATTATTCATACAACCGTATGCAATGAGTCTTTTGAGACACCTCATATTTGAGTTGCTCTGAATAAGATCTTGTTAGGACGGTGGCTTGGGCTAATCAAGTGGCAAATACCTCTTTTTTTCCAACAGAAGAATAAGTATTTGTTATGCGAGTATACCGTCTGTGTATCCTTGGCACTGGGTGCTGGAGTACCGCACCGAATCAGTGTCCCGAGAGGGCTCCGAGGTGGGTGGGGACCACGGACGGTGAAATATTTAAACCCAACATGAGTGCCCAAGAAAAAAAACCCACACCTGCAGAAACAAAAGCACGAGAACAATGATCCAATAAGAAACTTCGAACAAGCTCTCCTACACCTGAACCAAATCAACAAAACGACAATTTTTCAAGATTTTTGATGGCACACGCCACAAATCCAGATTTACCTCTTTCGAAATTGTCACCATTTGCACTGGATAAGGCCATCCAAAGTCTGGCCGGAGAACCAAAGGATGTCAAACGACTCCGCTCCGGTGACCTCCTCATCGAGGTCACACGGAAGAGTCATGCTGACAACCTCCTCCGAGCCACGACCCTCCTCCATATCCCAGTTACAATAACTCCTCACCGTACCCTCAACAATAGCCGAGGTGTCATCCGGTGCAGAGACCTACAAATGTGTTCTGACACAGAGATAGTTACCGAGTTGGCCTCACAGAATGTCATGGAGGCCAAACGGATATCAATCACGAAAAATGGAGAAAGAATTCAAACAAATACTATAATTCTCACATTTGCATCCCACATCCCTCCTGCAACAATAGAAGCTGGATACCTTCGTGTACCAGTTGACATCTATATACCAAACCCACTACGCTGTTTCCAATGCCAACGCTTCGGCCACGGAAAGAACAACTGCAGGAGGCAAGTCACCTGTGCTCGCTGTGGCGACGAGGGCCATGAAGAAACCTCCTGCAGCAAACCGAGTCACTGTGTAAATTGCAAAGGCAGTCACTACGCATACTCAAAACAGTGTCCAATGTGGCAAAACGAAAAAGATATACAGACAGTAAAAACTAAAACTCCATATCCTATCCCGAAGCGAGAAAAATAATAGAAAGTAAAACCACAAATGTAACTGGAAACAAAACATTCGCTGAAGTGACGAGCTCGACCCAAACCAAATCCAATGAGACAACACCAAAACCAAACATGGTTTCCATAGGAATAAACACTGTTTATTCCTGGCCATCAGATGCAGAATTCACAATTACAACAGAAACCCCAGAGGAGACAGGAACATCCAGCCAGACAGAGCCCATAATAGAAATTTAAGCAAAGACACCTGCAAAGAAACCTACGAAACCCACTACAAAACCCACCACCCACAAACTGGCCAAATCGAAACCAGCAAAACTAAACCGACCACCCAAGGGATCAACGGATCCCATCAAAATACATAACAAATACTCGCAACTAGAGGAGGAGGACGATGAGGAAATGGAGACGGACACACAGGAAAGGGGGCGTGACAAAAGAAAACACAAGGCAGATACGTCACCCATATCATAAACCATGGCTTCCATTATACAATGGAATTGTCGAGGTATGAGAGCCAATCGTGATGAAATCCTCTTGCTAAAGCAGGACCACAACCCCGTAGCCTTTTGTCTCCAAGAAACATTCATCAAAAACCAAGGCGATATAACAATTAGTGGATATACATCATATGATAATCTAGGACTTAATATGGGAGATAAAATCACAGGCGGAGTTAGTATCCTTATAACGGAGAAAACTCCACACAGCCAAATACCCTTACAGACCAACCTACAAGCTACGGCCATACGAATAACATTACACAAAACCATAACCCTGTGATCTATTTATATTCCACCTAACTTACGTCCAACACGACTAGAACTAGAACATGTAGTAAAACAACTTCCAGCGCCGTATATACTTCTTGGCGATTTCAATGCCCATCATACGCTATGGGGTTGTAAAGACATACAACCCAAGGGCCGCCTGCTAGAAGACTTCATCTTAACAAACAATACCGTTCTGCTCAACGATGGCTCAATAACTTATTTACACCCCGGGAATGGTGCCAAAACGGCTATAGACCTAACTATAGCCCATCCCAGTCTATGCCTTGATTTCAACTGGAAAGTGGAAGATGATCTTCACGGCAGTGACCACTTCCCTATCCTTCTTACTAGCCAATTTCCCGCTCCAGATGAAAATATTGCTCACTGGAAGCTAAATAAGGCTGACTGGACTACTTTTAAAAAATGTGCTTTGAAAAACTCACAACAGCCAACTTCCAAGGTATACCAGACCCAATAGCACTCTTCAGCGAAACACTTCATAAAATAGCTGAAGACACCATTCCCAAAACCTCGACCAATCTCAAAATACAAAAGAAGCCATGGTTTAACGATGAATGCCGTGAGGCCGTACAACAACGAAAACAGGCTCAACGAGAACTCCAAATACATCCTACTCCAGGAAATATCCTCAAATATAAACAAGTGCGAGCACAGACCCGCCGCACAATACGAACAACAAAAAGGGAATCCTGGAGAAACTATGTCTCCAAACTTGAAAATAAAACAACTAAGAAAACGTGGCGAGCCATACAGAAGATCAGTGGGAAAAAAGCAAACAACAGCATAAACCACCTGAGCCATGAAAACACAACCCTCACCGAACCAGTGCAAATAGCCAATACCTTGTCGAAAGCCTTTGCAACAAATTCTTCCTCAAATAATTACACGGCTAAATTCCAAAGATACAAGGCGGTTAGTGAGAGAAAAAAACTCAATTTCAAATCCAAAAATGATGAATATTACAAAGCCTCTTCTCCATGGAGGAACTCCAGTCTGCCCTGAGGAAAACTAACAACACTTCACCAGGGCCAGACAATATCCCATGCCAATTCCTAAAACAACTGCCCGATACATCCTTGGAACTTCTTCTCGACATATTCAACTTCATTTGGCAAACCGGGCAAATACCCCCATCGTGGAAAAAGGCGATAGTCATTCCTATCACTAAGCCTGGGAAAGATCACACCAATCCTTCTTCCTACCGACCAATACCTCTTACAAGGTGTATATGTAAAACACTAGAAAAGATGATAAATAACCGCCTTACATATTTTCTGGAAACAAATAATATCATCACTAAGTTCCAGAGTGGCTTTCGACAAAACAGAAATACCACCGATAATTTAATACGATTGGCGACCTATATACGCAAGGCATTCATCAAAAAAGAACACGTGGCGGCAGTATTCTTTGACCTTGAAAAGGCATATGACACCACATGGAAATATGGTATTTTAAAAGACCTCCATGATATGGGACTCAGAGGTCATATGCCAAATTTTATTCAAGAATTCCTAAACAGACGTCTATTTCAGACAAGGGTCGGAACTACCCTCTCCGAAGTATACGATCAGGAGATGGAGGTTCCCCAAGGCAGTATCTTATCTGTAACCCTTTTTAGTATTAAAATCAACAGCATCATAAAATGTCTCACTAATAACATAGATCCTTCTCTATTTGTTGATGACTTTTTGGCCTGTTTCAGGTCCAAACATATGCACACAATAGAAAGGCAATTACAAATGACCCTCAATAAGTTACAACAATGGTGCGATGAGAATGGATTTAAATTTTCAAAAACTAAAACAATGTGTATGCACTTCTGTCAACTCCGGAAACTCCATCCGGAACCTGAACTTAAAGTGAATGGGGATCAAATACCATTTGTGCCAGAAACAAAATTTCTCGACCTTTTATTCGATAAAAACTGACTTTTATACCCCATATTAAACAATTAAAACAGAAATGTACCAAAGCACTTAATATAATTAAAGTGCTATCTAATACAGAATGGGGAACAGAAAGAGAGACATTATTATATATCTACAGAGCCCTGATACGGTCACGGCTGGATTATGGGTCGATGATTTACGGATCAGCACGCAAATCATATTTGCAGATGCTTGACCCTGTGCACAACCAAGCACTTCGTTTATGTCTGGGAGCTTTCCGCACATCTCCTGCGGAAAGCCTGTACGTGGAGTCTGCTGAGCCATCTCTATACTACCGTAGAGATAAATTAGCACTACAATACGCACTTAAGCTCAAAACGAATCCCAATAATCCTACCTTTGAAGACGTATTCCATCCAAAGTTTACAACACTATTTGAAAACAAACCAAAGACAATACCCACCTTTGGAATTCGAGTCAATAACCTTTTGACAAGATACAATATCAATTTCAACGATATACGAACCTGGCACCTCCCAGAAATCCCACCATGGGAAATGGAATCTCCAAAAGTTCTGTTAGAACTTACAACTTACAACAAATCTGACACAGACCCATCACAATTTATAGAACTTAAACATACTATTCACATTCAACACCCCAACCATTTCTCTATATATACCGATGGCTCAAAAGACTCCCACAGGGTGGCCGCTGCAGCTGTGGCTGGTGAACACCAGTGCAGCAACCGCCTCCCAGACCAATGTTCTATATACACCGCAGAAGCAATAGCTCTACTGATGGCACTTGAATATATAGAAAAATCACTACATGATAAATTTATCATCTATTCAGATTCATTATCCTGTATACAAGCCATAAAATATCGGAAATATGAAAATCCCTTAATACAAGATATACTCATAAAATGTCACGATTTAATGTGCAATGGAAAGGCGGTAGTGTTCTGCTGGATCCCTAGCCATATAGGCATAGAGGGCAACAGTCTAGCAGACGCTGCCGCCAAAGAAGCTCTAAAGGACGACGTCCTTCCAGTCCAGTTTCCATACTCGGACTTGAAGCCGTACATCCAAAACGAAATTACTAAAAATTGACAGTCGTCCTGAGACGAGCAATCCTCCAACAAATTGCAACGGCTTCATCCTACTGTGGGTACCAAACGGCCAAGAATCCGTGGTAGGCGGAGGGACGTTGTCATTCAAAGACTCCGAATTGGACACACGTACCTTACCCATTGCTATCCTCTCAAAGGAGAACCACCTCCCGAGTGTGTTCCCTGTCAGGAACCCCTGACTGTGGAGCCCATTCTGTTGAGGTGTGTTGACTTTCAACAAACAAGGGATCAATATTACAGAGTAGAAACTATGAAAGAACTAATTAATAATATACCACAGCAAAATATTTTAGATTATTTATCTGCAATAAAACTGGTCAAATGCATATGATATCTAGTCAACGTTTACGGCCAAACAGTGCAAACGATTTTAGATTACTTAACTACAATAAATCTAGTCAAATGCATATGATATATTCTACGTTTACTGCCAAACAGTGCATTTTGCTGTTTTATTAATCTTAAAAGCTTGGTTTTAAAACCAACTCATGGTTTTATATTCTGACAATTTTTGACTTTACCGTTTCGCCATTCTTCACTTTCATGGTTTTATGACAATCTACTCAATCATTTTACTTGATATCTTCAGGGTTTTATTAATCTATTAATCGATTACACAAAGACTGCATTCATGGTTTTATTCATATCACGTGTATTGATTTTCAGGGTTTTAATATTGACTAATATTGACCAATATGGCACGATATAGCCTTCCAGGCTGAAAGTGCCGTTAAGCCCCAATCAAATCAAATTAAATTGACATGAGTAATTCTGCTTGCCAGTATTTCGGTGGCAGAAGAGCTCGCCAGATAGCATGCGGCGTGTAGGTCTTATCTTGACGACGGCTCTGTGGGGCTGATTCACGAAGGCTGATTATGTAGGCCGACCGTACTTTGAACTTGCCTCACGCCTGATATGATGACCGGCAACTAATCAAATGATAAGCGCCACGTGGTCACCAAATATCGCCCGTTATCTCCCTTTGTTGTTTGTGTATCACGATCCATGCTAGCCCTGAAACATGCCTCTCTGGGCACGTTCGGTAAACCGGAGGGACAGAGAGCCATGGCTTGATCTTCCATTTTTTACCGAGAAACGAGGGGGTTGCGCTACTTCGTTCTAAATATATTAAAACTTTCATTAACATCACGCACCAAAATGTTATATTTGTGTTCCTGAAACATTTATAAAGGCTTACGGAATGTAATTGAGGTTGTTTCCCACTTTGCGTAAACGCATCGAGCGAAATATTCCGTGTAAACAATCATCCGCGTCTCCGCACAGCCATTTGATGATTTGTAACTTGGCAACTTCGTAACGTGACCTACCAATAAAACTTTTTGTAGCAACGTTTAACGCGATCGCCATGCAGACGGCGGTCCCGGCATTTCAAGTGGTGCCATTGCGATATCTCAGATCGAGTCTCTTTACATTATAAATGTTGTTTGACTATGAGTGCTACGTTACCTTATGATATGAATTGTCCAGTGAAGGCTACGTTACCTTATGATATCAACTCTCCAATGAGGGCTACGTTACCTTATGATATAAACTGTCCCGTGAAGGCTACGTTACCTTATGATATAAACTGTCCAATGAAGGCTACGTTATCTTATGATATAAACTGTCCAATGAAGGCTACGTTACCTTATGATAAAAACTGTCGAGTGAAGGCTACGTTACCTTGTGATATAAACTGTCCAATGAAGGCTACGTTACCTTATGATATAACTGTCCAATGAAGGCTACGTTACCTTATGATATAAACTGTCCAGTGAAGGCTACGTTACCTTATGATATGAACTGTCTAATGAAGGCTACGTTACCTTAATATATGAACTGTCCAGTGACGGCTAGGTTACCTTATGATATAAACTGTCCATTGAAGGCTACGTTACCTTATGATATAAACTGTCCAATGAAGACCACGTTACCTTATGATATAAACTGTCCAATGAAGACTACGTTACCTTATGATATGAACTGTCCAATGAAGGCTACGTTACCTTATGATATAAACTGTCGAGTGAAGACTACGTTACCTCATGATAGAAACTGTCAAATGGGTGCTACGTTGCCTTAAGATATAAACTGTCCAATGAGCGCTACGTTACCTTATGATATAAACTGTCAAATGTGTGCTACGTTACCTTATGATATAGACTGTCAAATGGGTGCGACGTTACCTTATGATATAAACTGTCCAATGGGTGCTACGTTAACTTATGATATAAACTGTCCAATGAAGACTACGTTACCTTATGATATCAACTGTCCAATGAAGGCTACGTTACCTTATGATAAAACTGTCCAGTGAAGGCTACGTTACCTTATGATATGAGCTGTCTAATGAAGGCTACGTTACCTTAATATATGAACTGTCCAGTGAAGGCTAGGTTACCTTATGATATAAACTGTCCATTGAAGGCTACGTTACCTTATGATATAAACTGTCCAATGGGTGCTACGTTAACTTATGATATAAACTGTCCAATGAAGACTACGTTACCTTATGATATAAACTGTCCAATGAAGACTACGTTACCTTATGATATAAACTGTCCAATGGGTGCGACGTTACCTTATGATATAAACTGTCCAATGGGTGCTACGTTACCTTATGATAGAAACTGTCCCGCCCCCATCCAGCCTGCCCCCAGTCTGTCCGCCCCCAGCTTGCCTGCCATCAGTCTGCCCGCCTGCCCTCAGCCTGACCCCAGCCTGCCCGCCCCCATCCTGCCTGCCCCCAGTCTGTCCGCCCCCAGCTTGCCTGCCATCAGCCTGCCCGCCTGCCCTCAGCCTGACCCCAGCCTGCCCGCCCCCATCCTGGCTGCCCCCAGTCTGTCCGCCCCCAGCTTGCCTGCCATCAGCCTGCCCGCCTGCCCTCAGCCTGACCCCAGCCTGCCCGCCCACATCCGGCCTGCCCCCAGCTTGCCCGCCCACAGCTGGCCTGCCACCAGCATGCTAGCCCACTGCTGGCCCGCCCCCAGATTGCTAGCCCCAAGCTTCCCCGCCCCCATCCTGCCTGCCCCCATCCTGCCCGCCCCCAGCTTGCCCGCCCCCAGCTTAGCCGCACCCAGCTTGCCCGCCCCCATCCTGCCTGCCCCCAGCCTGCCCGCTCCCTGCCTGCCCGCCCCCAGCTTGCTAGCCCCCAGCCTGCCCGCCCCCAGCTAGCCCGCCCCCAGCCTGCCCGCCCCCAGCTTGCCTGCCACTAGCTTGCCCGCCCCCAGCTTGCCTGCCACCAGCCTGCCCGCCCCCAGCTTGCCTGCCCCCAGCCTGCCCGCACTTAGCTAGAACCCCCATCCTGCCCGCCCCCAGCTTGCTTGCATCCAGCCTGCCCGCCCCCAGCTTGCCTGCCACCAGCCTGCCCGCCCCCGGCGTGTCTGCCCCCAGCCTCCCCGCCCCCAGCTTGCCTGCATGCCCCACCCCAGCTTGTCTGCCCCCATCTTAGCCGCACCCAGCTTGCCCGCCCCCATCCTGCCTGCCCCCAGCCTGCCTGCCCCCAGCCTGCCCGCCCCCAGCTTGCCTGCCACTAGCTTGCCCGCCCCCAGCCTGCCTGCCACCAGCCTGCCCGCCCCCAGCTTGCCTGCCCCCAGCCTGCCCGCACTTAGCTAGAACCCCCATCCTGCCCGCCCCCAGCTTGCTTGCATCCAGCTTGCCCGCCCCCAGCTTGCCCGCCCCCAGCTTGCCTGCCACCAGCCTGCCCGCTCTCGGCTTGTCTGCCCCCAGCCTCCCCGCCCCCAGCTTGCCTGCATGCCCCACCCCAGCTTGTCTGCCCCCAGCCTGCCCGCCCCCATCCTGCGTGCCCCCAGCTTGCCCGCTCCCAGCTTGTCTGCCCCCAGTCTCCCCGCCCCCAGCTTGCTTGCCACCAGCCTGCCCGCCCCCAGGTTGCCTGCCCCCAGCCTGCCCGCCCCCAGCTTGTCTGCCACCAGTTTCCCCGGCTCTAGCTTGCCTGCCCCAGCCTCCCCGCCCCCAGCTTGCTTGCCACCAGCCTGCCCGACATGAGTCTGGCCTCCGTGGGGGTCAGCGTCGCTACTCTACCTATCGCCGTAGCCATGGCAACCATCCTGGCATGCCTTCTGATCCGAAAGTAGGCTGACCTGAAGTAGCCTGACCGGAAGCATGCTGACCGGAAGTATGCTGGTCGGAAGTTTGCTGACTGGAAGTAGGCGAAC
Organism: Arenicola marina; assembly: GCA_964019135.1. NCBI lineage: Eukaryota > Metazoa > Annelida > Polychaeta > Arenicolidae > Arenicola > Arenicola marina. Next base: position 30,966,004 of record OZ025263.1, read on the forward strand.
CGAAGTAGGCTAACCAGAAGTAGCCTGACCGGAAGTAGGCTGACCGGAACCATACTGCTTTGTGCTCGTATGACGGATTGGAATTCGACTAAACGACGTCCCGAGATCGCAATATGCACCCCCCCCCGCTCCACGGTCTCCCCTACCAACCCATGTAATGACAGTTATGAGCTACGATTGTTTTGTACAGTAAGGCTTGGATCAAGTAGACGATGTATTCATGATGCGCGCTGAGCGGTGTGATAAATAGTACAATGCTAATTAGATTTCTTTTATTTCTTTTATTTCTGTGGCGATTAACTCATGCGTGGCTCTTGTACTTGATACGGATGAGTGATTCCGGATGTAGATACAGTAGTAGTACATTTTTACCTGTAGTTTCTACAACATAATCCACGTTGCTAATTACGACGACTTTATTTCAGCCAAAGAATGTGCATATTTGCTTTTGTTGATTTATATCTTATGACATATTATCGGGGCTTATGTAGTAACCAATTTCCGTAGCTTTGGATTGTACAGCCAATGGGCTGCCACACGTTGTTCAAGCTTAACGAACAATAATGTGGTCTGTTGACAGTGATATTGTGAAAAATACATCCGCACAATGGGCTAACAGGGGTAAACCCTGGACCTCCACCCCCGTTTTTTTGAGGAATAATAGCGTTTTGCAACGAAAAATCTAGGCCATCCGAGGCGTGGACCATCCTTTTTGGGGAAGAACGCTTAAAGGAATTGGTAGCCCCCCCCCCCCCACCGGTCGTCAAAAAATATGTCGAACCCCGCTGATCGAAATCATGGTTTTGTGCATTTCCTATGAAAACGAGACATTATGACGTCACATGGATTCTCCCCAAGTGACAATGTTGGCGCAACGCTTCAAACAAAAAACTTACAAACAATGAAGAACTTTGTGTTTTCGTGATCCAAAAGTAATACGAAAACATCCTACTGGTCTTAATTTACCTTTACCATGTAGTTTAATGACGCGTCCGTGTGTTGTTACTCCATGCGCTGCGCATTTTGACAGGGGAATGGTTAAGTCGATCACTTGCTCTCGCCATTTTTGTCACCGCGTAGGCACGTGAAAGTCTGTGACGTCACTCGCAGTCCGTAGAACTCGCAAAAGCCCGGATGCAGGGCTAAATTTAGCACGCTATTTTTAGCTCTCGAGTGTTGTGAAGACGGATTTTTCCTTGTATATTCCCAAAGTTCTGCACTTCATCGCCTCCAAATATTTTAAGGTCTATCTCCCATAGCCATGTTTAGTGAAATGGTACTCATAGTTTTTAGAATAAACCTGGAAAGAAACTGACTTATAGCTGCCTATAGTTCAACATGGAGCACGTGTGTTTGTTTGTCCCCAAAATTGAAGTCTTGCGGCCCGATCGCGAGAACTGTATAGCCCTATCTCTACCCACAGGACACCCCCTTACCCGCCCAGCCAACATACCCCGCTTATCTTAGACAGTTATCACGGGTCAACGGGTCAAGTAGTCAAGGCATGTGTCACTTGCCAAGAGGAACGACTCCCCATGCACCGACAAAGAAGAAAAATAGACCGATCCATACTCCGACACTAAGCCCCGCCCACGCTGGAGTCCCTTTTCTTTAAGCGTGAGTATGAAATTGACAACCATAGCTGGTGGTAGGTTTGTCTGACTAGTTTCTCCGACATAATGCACCGGTTTTCATCATATCATTGGATAAAATCAGCAGTGGCGTCAGTAAATGATTGACAGCCCGAATCGGTCTATTAACAGCACTTAATCATTTTCCATTGTTCTACAACGATGGAAGCGTCCCGTAAAGCACCAAATTACTACTGTGGTAGGGATGGGCCGCCCAAGCCATATAGGGGGCATATATAGAGACCGAGACAAAAGTGCGAGATTGTGTGGTAATTGAAAAATATGTTGGTTCAAAATAGGCATCCAAAATAGACACTGACAGTCATGGCAAAATATATCAAGGTTAATTATTTGAACAAGTTTGATATCAACTGGAATATATAGACAAAAGCTGCAATTTTAAAACAACTTCAATCTCAGATGGGCGAGAAATTTCAGCTCCGGAGATTCAGAGAAAAACGGCGAAAAAAAGGGTCATTTGGGCGGCACATATGAATATACCTAACTATAGGTAGTGCCCTCAGGGGGAGGGGGGTGGTGGATGGAAGGCGTCTGGTAGTGTGTCATTCATTAGAAGTTTCTTATACTTAAAAAGTCTTATCCTTACTTACTTATTTTATACTTAAAAATAGAAGGCACAATCTTATGAATATCGGTCAAATTCTCTTAGCGGGCTTCACAGTAATCGGTCCCGTTTAAACACGCCTCGCTCTGAAGTTACGAACATAGCCAAATTTGTTGTAATAGCACCTTTAACTAAGCGTGATGAGCATGTGACGACTGCCAACCATCATGGATGCGTTATGATATGGTGACGCCTTCATGGGCTTGGTAACACCTTCATCACTGTCCCCACGTGAAGTAGCATAGAATTGTAAGTGCCCGTTATGATCTCATATGGGCTTTTAAATTAACTCTCCCCTTCTCACCCTCTTCCCGGCCACCCTCCACTCCCGAAGATGTCAAATTACGATGGCGTTTATTTCGATCTATAAATGAAATAAAAAGGATAAAATCAGGGCATATATCATCTCATTAAAGTTGAGAACGACGTCGTATTTACCAATCGGATATTTTTACTATTATTAAACATAGGTATTATTAAACATAAGTATAATAAGTAAGCCTGGTTAAAATCCCATCCCACACATGCTATCCGATGTGACGTCATGTCATCTGGTGTGACGTCATGTCAGCTGGTGTGAGGTCATGTTATGCGGCGTGACGTCATGTTATGCGGCGTGACGTCATGATATCCGATGTGACGTCATGTCATCTGGTGTGACGTCATACTATTCGGAGCAAACTCGACACTTGCCGCAAGCGCCACCTACTAGGTCGTGGGGTGACATCGCACAAATCAGAAGAATGGAGAACAATTCTGTTTTTTATTTATTTTGAAAAAAAAATGTGTAGCATACAACACTGAGTCACATGCAAATTTACCATTGTGTTCTTGACATAACTTATCTCGGGTCGTGCATTTGATCTCAGCTTGACAGCAATAAAATGATGCTTATCTGCAAACCATAGTATTACATTCCAAATAGAGCGTGTGACATTATTCTAGTCATATATACACAAATACTAGATGGGTGTCGGGGTACTAGGTTTATGGAACAGAACATCATGATCTTTAACATAGTTTCAGTACTGGGAAAGTACCTAAGTGATTGCAAGGCTACGGAAATTAGTTACTACCTAAGCCCCGATAATATGCCATAAGATATAAATCAACAAAAGCAAATATGCACATTCTTTCGCTGAAATAAAGTTTCATCGTAATTAGCAACGGGGATTATATGGAATTTCATGTTGGTGTCGCATGTTGTAGAAACTACAGGTAAAAATGTACTACTGCTGTATCTACATCCGGAATCACTCATCCGTATCAAGTACAAGAGGCTACGCATGAGTTAATCGCCACAGAAATGAAAGAAATGAAAAAGCTCTAATTAGCATTGTACTATTTATCACACCTCTTTGCGCGCATCATGAATGCATCATCTATTTGATCCAAGCCTTACTGTACAAAACATTCGTAGTTTATAACTGTCATTACATGGGTTGGTAGGGGACACCGTGTAGCGGGGGGTGGGGGGGGGGGGAGGTGTGCATATTGCGCTCTCGGGAATGTTTAGTCGAATTCCAATCCGTCATACGAGCACAAAGCAGTATGGTTCCGGTCAGCCTACTTCCGGTCAGGCTACTTCTGGTTAGCCTACTTCGGTTCGCCTACTTCCAGTCAGCAAACTTCCGACCAGCATACTTCCGGTCAGCATGCTTTCGGTCAGGCTACTTCTGGTCAGCCTACTTTCGGATCAGAAGGCATGCCAGGATGGTTGCCATGGCAATGGCGATAGGTAGAGTAGCTACGCTGACCCCCGCGGAGACCAGACTCCAGTCCGGACACTCGTCGTCCCAGTCAATGTCGTGTCCTTCGTTCTGCAACTTGAGCCAGTCGTAGAGAGGTTGGAAGTAGCGGATCAGGGCCGAGGCGCTCATGTCGCGCTGACCCGTGATGGCCTCCATGGCTTCCGGCCACGGCTTGGAGGAGCCCAGCGCCAGCATGTCCCTGCAAACCGTGCACCACAGCCTCAATCTAGAGTGGTCGTGATTAGCTCTCGGGGCAACATATGGGATAAGCCATGGTCATAAGCCATGGTCATAGGCGATTGTAATAAGCCATGGTCATAAGCCATCGATGTAGGTTTTAGCCGAATTAACTGTTTTATTACTTAATTGGTTAGTATGATGACACAGGCAATAAGATAAGTGCAGTAGCACACCTATATTACAACGTTAGTATTAGGGATGTAGCTATTAAGGCAGGGCACCAATAAATACCATCATATGGCATTTACTATTTCTTAATATATATGCATGTATGTAAACAGGATGACATTAAATATGATATCGTGTGCATCTATAGCTTTAATATAATAGTTTATATCTTTTTAGAGAGGATGGAAACATTGCGTTCAATCTCGGACGCAATGTTCCCATCCTCTCTACATAAATATAAATTAATATATTAAAGCCGATGGCGCTACGCAAGCTCCGATTTTACCGCTGCTGTCGGCCGGGAGCGGATTTCAAGATTTTTGAAAAACGGTCAAATCAGTTGTAATTTCTTGCAACATTATTATTTTCAAGAATAAAACATATAAATAACGATCTCTGTATATTTAATACAGCCAAACACTTATTGTACCGCTTGGAAAAAGTTATATCCGGGAGAGATTTGTCCATCTGATACCGTGTGATATTAGGCTTCGTCTGGGTCCCCGGCACTAATTTGTAACAATGCGCGGAGCATTTTGTCCTATCAATTTGTGCAGCGCCGCCCTGGCGAGCGAGTGTGAAATAGCATTGAAGAAGTAGGCGACAACAGAGATATAATGGAGCCCTAGCGGAGTGAGTCGAAGGCAGAGTGTTGATGGAGCGGTCCGTCACACATTGATCAAACGGCGCGGGGAATAGTTACCCGAGCTTCTTCCCCGCGGCAGTTGACCGGTAGATGTCGCAACGGTGCAGGCTTCCGTTGTATCCGGCAGCATCGCACAGAGCTTGGCTGAACTGGAACTGGATGATGAAGCTCACAAAATACCTGAAATAACACAATTTATATATAAATATATATAATACATTATAGATATGGCGTTAAGGGGGGGGGGGGAGGGCATAGTGTCGTCGAACAAAAAAGGACAGAGCGAAAACAGCAGAAAAGGTGTCCATGACGCGAACCGTACGTACACACAAAAATAATACATACGAATATAATACATACAAATATAATACATACAAATATAATACATACAAATATAATACATAAAAATATAATACACGCAAATATAGTTAAAGCAAACTGATGTAGCATCATCGAAAGTATCAATCATGCAGAGTAGCGATTCCTCAGCAATCTTGATGGATTATACGTGCAGCAGGGTGAGTCAATACCAATATTTCTTGTTTCAATAGGAGTATTCACAGAAATCATTAATTGACCCTGGTGTTTTATGTGAGTTGTGCGGCCGCCACCCGTCACCGCGCTGACACCCCATGGCACTATTGGGCTTCCGTACTTACCTAATATATGGCGTGTTGCCTGGGATGTGGAACTTGGCGCCTGGGTCAAAGTCGTCATTGTCTCTCATGGCGGGGGGGCTCACGCCCTGGTGCTTGCATCTGGAATAGTGACAGCCACGCTGATTCCGATTTCACATTTGCCGGAGCAAGAGAAACGAGCATTGCACAATTGTCGATCGAGGCAAAAGAGCAATACTGGACACAGAGAGATGACCGTCATAGAGAGATGACCGTCATAGACAGAAGACCGTCATAGACAGAAGACCGTCATAGACAGAAGACCGCCATGGAGAGATTACCGCCATGGAGAGATTACCGTCATAGACAGAAGACCGTCATAGACAGAAGACCGTCATAGACAGAAGACCGCCATAGAGAGATGACCGCCATAGAGAGATGACCGCCATAGAGAGATGACCGTCGTAGAGCGATGACCGCCATAGAGAGACGACCGTCATAGAGAGCTGACCTTCATAGAAAGATGACCGTCGTAGAGAAATGACCGTCATAGGGAGATGACCGTCATAGATATAAATTACCGTCATAGAAAACCCCACAAACCCACGCGCTTTCATATCAAGATTATGACTGTCCCCTTTTTTTTTACTTCAATTCAACGACACGCAATCACCCATGAATATAATTGCACCTCGATAAAACACTGCTATCCTTGTACAGCATGAATTCACATATCAATCTTGTGCAAACTGCTCCCAGCAATACCCTGGGGCCGTATTCCTAATCCCCTAGTAAATTACGCACGACAAGTGTATTTTCGTCTTGTACCAGCTCGCTGTGGTGTTGTTCATGATTAAGAAATCACCTTCAATATAAGTTGGTGCCTAGTTATGTACTTTGAACCCGTAAAAATTGCTCGACAAATCTTCCACTTGGCGCTAAGTCTAGTGTCGTAGCCTTAGTGACGATTATGAATACGGCCCCAGACTGGACTGGACAGATAATTAGGTCAATCCGAATTGCTGCTTTGGTTCACGGAGACCAACCTTAGCTCCCACCACTTCCTGTTGTAGTCCTCATGCGTCGTTTCCCCACGAAAAACACTCCAACGCCACTGGTCGATAAGGTAACCGAAGGGCAAGAATGCAATCTTCTCCAGCGCCTGGCCCATCAAGAAGTTAATATCATACTCTGCAATCAAATAATTACACCGGCATTGCCTTGAAGACCTCCTTCTCCAGGGCCTGGCCCATCGAGAAGTTAACGTCATACTATGGAATCCAATAATGATTGCAACATTACCCTATTCGCAAATTGAATATCCGGCGTTTAAGTTGCCACGTGTTTAGTACTGTTCCCACCATCCCAAAAATGACATATATTGATGGCTTATAACAATAGATAACAGTTAACATTGATGCCACGATTGTGGGAACATTATAGTGTTACATGCAATTTTTACTAGAGATACAGATAAGTATATTTTTCTAACGCAATGGCACAGAACGTTAATACATAAATGAACTTAATAAGTTATAAGTAGGATTTAGTTTAGTTGATCAAATAATTTGGCCATCATGTTATGACGTCAAACTGTTGAGCAAAAAGATGACAAAGTTGTGCCCCTAATGCACCGCGTACACCGTGGTGTTCCGCAGTGGAATACTATGATCTTCAACTCGTAAATCCGTCAATATATTTATAGCAGGGCCGTATCCAGAAATGTGAAAATGGGCGGGGGGGGGGGGGGGGGTCCACTGAAACATTGCGACCGGGGATAGGGGGCTCTGAAATTATATTTTTAAGACCTGGGTGTGTGTAGGGGGGGTGGGGGTATCCGCGTCTCAGATGGCTAATTAGCCTTCATATGTCATTGAAAAACAGCATTCGTCCTCAAAAAAAGCGGGGGATCCCGACACCAGGAACTCCCCTCCTCCCCCAAATCCGTCTATTTACAATAACTGCGCTGAAGCCTGACACACAATAGGATCCAGACAGTACCGCCTTACCCTCGTCCAGGGAAATCTCCGTCAAGAGGCCGACGTCCTTCAGATGTTCCGGAGTGGACACCGACAGACCCATGACGTCACCAACAGCCTCGTGGAAACCTTGGCAACAAGCGCGCAACGAGCAATCAGTACCCTGAGATGATGACGTCATTCACGATTTAGCCAGATTAATTAGTTGTGTCTCAGCAACGTTTTACGTTAGACCCGTGTTTCTCGAAACGTTTTCATATAGATATGTCTTCAGCATGTAATAACTTAATTAATCATGTATTCCGACTGAGATTTGCGCTTCACATGGATGCCAAAAACATTCACGTTTACAAGCGTGCCTTTAGAGCGAATATTCTAAAACTTGCGACTGTACTTTAATACATACTTAGATATAATTATAAGATATTGATTCAAGCAATGCAGAGACATCCGGCGTTCGCGTAACGACTGGAAATGTATTTACATGCAAACCTTTGTGAGATATGTGGTTACGATATGTGATTAGTATACTATACGTCAAGAAGAATATCATATTGAACTTCTAAAAATCCCCAATTGCGAGAACTGTATATAGCAGACGGTGGTGACCGTGAAGCATTGTCGCAACCTTAACGAAGAGTCAAGCACAGAAGATCCTCCAGGAAGAGATGTTAAAACATGCTTGGTTCAGTCGATGGGTAACTTTGTACTGAAACACCGCATGCATAATCCTCGCGAAAGGAAGATGTTCATAGTTATTAGACCTCGTCAAGAACATGGCCTTCAAAAAAACCGTTCATCAATTATTTCATTAGTAGTCTCTTTACTGTAGATCGCATAATGCTGGAAGTCAGGCAGTCCAATGGAACCTTTGAGATCTGATAAATGTATAACATTCATGTCAGGCAAACTGACATTGCATGACTAGTTATATTGGAGTGATTCCAGTTTGAATTCGAGTGTAAAGTTGCATGTTGTGGTAGCCATGTTCTTTAACAGGTCCAACGACACTTAATAAAAACGCCTATTTGAATAGTGCCGGGAAGAATCAGCATATAGCAAAAGCAGACAGAGTTCATATACTCAATTCATTTCAATGATATATGTAGATAAGGTACCTAGTATTTACAAGGCTGGGTATACCCATGGCTACCTGGATTTGCCCCGCGTCGGTACACAACAGGTTTATCTTTGTACTGGAGATAATACTCAACGTGGCCCATCTCATGATGGGTGGTTTCCAGCCATTTCTGGGTTATGTCTGTGCATTGCTTGATTCTAGGAGAGGAACATTGTATGATTTGGTTATTACGTTAACTAAGTCGCATTCATTGCAATCCAAATTAAAGGTCAGTATAGTCCGTGGAACATGGTGGAAACAAGAACGAGTCATGGAAATATAATAATTATATTATGAATGATGCTGCAAAATCCCCTATTATCGCCAAACGGAAGCTGCTAGTATAACCGATAAGAAGAACCCGAAATGATCGTTTTGTATGACGCTATCGCTCGATTCGCCATATTAAAGCTACCTTATATTTGCCTTATAAATCGTGAACTTTAATGACTAAACAGTTCCTCTTTCCAGCATGTTTCCACCACCTAACGACATCTGGAAGAAAAACACTTATACCTGGGTTAGCCCCGTCTCTGTACTCCATAGCCTTGTCTTTGTACTGGAGAAAATATTGAACATGTCCCATCTCGTGATGAGTGGTAATAAGCCAGCCCATTGTTATATCTGTGCACTGCTTGATTCTACGGGACAAGACAGAAATGATTTGCTTTCTTTATGTGACACGATGGTTCCTGTTAAAATAAGATATTGCGAAAAAAGTCGAACCATGGGGGATACTCGGCCTATCAATGGGCGCATTTCTTTGGGCCAGGACCGGTAGGCGGCACGGTTTACTCAGGCTCCTCCGGACCTGCCGGTCGGGCTACGCCGAATGTCAATGAAATGTTCAGACTCGTCATGTCCCGTTCATTTAGGGGCAATGGAACCAGCCTAGAAAGTCACTTTTCTATCTTCTCCCGAATGTCCCGGGCACATCGGCACATCGGCACATCGGGGCACATCGGCATACCGAATGAATGCGCTCGCGAGCCGGGTGAAAATGTGTCGGGCGGTAAACCGATGCGTAATGTGTGCATTCGGTCCACCTTGGGAATATATCCGGGTTACCAAAGAAATGCGTCCAGTGGCACTATCTGGTGAAGAATCACCCATGAGTAGCCATTACAAGAGTGTGCCTGCCACGCATGGGTGACTTTGAATGGCTCAAGCAGTAGATGGCAGCTTTGTACCATGTGGTATATGGAATAGACCGATTCAGACTGTCAGTCATTGATTGACGCCACTGGTTGCTTTTATCCAATCATGTGGCGAAAAACGTCTTTCACGTGCGTTATGTTCGACAAACAAGTCCGACAAACAAGTCCGACAAACAAAGCAGTGTGTCATTTTCTTGTCAGTTTCAGACATGAGTACTTCTCACTCACTCTTTGACGAAAAAGGACCTAAGCGTGGGCCTGGCTTAGTGTCGGAGTATCGAGCCGTCTAGTCGGCAACGATTTGAAAATGAGCAAACCTCCCCCATCTGGACCACACATGGCGGAGTGGATACATATAGTTAGAAATACGCCGGGGTGACCAGACCTGAAGTCCTTTCCATTGTAGAAGTCCCAGGCTGAGCCGTGGCAGACCACTTCCCGGTCGTCGGGTTTCACTATCATGGAATTCTGCCAGAATGCTGTCGTCATTGGGATGAGCCCTAGAGACGTGAAGAACTCTTCGGACATGTTGAAGATGCGCTGCACCGTGTAACCCTGTAAATCAAATAACCTCTATGAGATGTGAAAACAGTTAATACGCTCTGGAAGTATCTGACGATCAAGGGCGGACCCAGAATTTGAATAGGGGTTGGGGTTCCACTGAAACCTGCGACCGGGGGTAGGTTCTGAATAAAATTGCGACCGGGAGTCCACTATTTGTTTGACGACCGGGGGCGGGGGAGGCCACTGAAAGCTTGGAACCGGGAACCGGGGGGCGGTGGGTGTGGGGGGGGGGGGGCGTCCACGCCGCTTCAGATTTTTCCTCAAAAAGAGGGGGGTCCACGCCTCAGATTTTGCATTAAAAAAACGGCATTCTTCCCCCTGGACGATTGCTGTTTACCCCTAAATCCTGCTAATCGTTCAAATACGGCACGAAAAAATAGAACCAAAACTATCTTATTGGCCGATATTCATAAATCGGGCCACGCATCATATTTCACGGAGTCATTTCATAGCTACCGACATACGGATTTCTACGTGCCATTCCAACTGGATATGATAGTAGCAGCAATAGATGACACGACAGATCCAATGGCCACAACGTCAGTGACTATAATGGGCCGGCCAAACCTCAATCATGCATATCATGTAGGCCTCTGAAACCGTTCGTGACACCGACAACTTCTACAGCTAGGTACATCTACCAGGGGCGGATCCAAGGGAGAAGGGGAGTTGCAACCTTAGGAACCTGAACATACACTGTTTTAAAGTCGGCTTCTCCGAGCAGCCGGTCGCAAGTTTTTCAGAGAGCAACCCCCCCTCCCCCCCCCCCTTGGCAAATTCCTAGATCCGCCTCTGACTACATCTGCTGGGCAAGCGTCCAGCCCTGCCTCAAGGCGACTACTCAATTCCTCAGCTAGGGCCCATATTTATAAACTAAATATACCTAAAGGAAACCTGTACCCTGCGCATTCGGCCTAGTATACCGATTAGGGGATCACACAAGAGATCCTTCACGAAAGCTAGCATTTTTCAGTCTGACGAGTAACGCTGTATTCTTCCTACAATCGACCCACTGCCCCATAATGCGCTGTTTTTATGGGCAGCGCCCTCTTGAGTGCGCGACGCAAAAACGACCAATCAGAAATCACTATTCCCCATTTGCACGCGCCATCTGTTACGCGGTTACTTTGTGTATGCAAATTACATTGCAGGCTGTTCCATTTATTGAACTCCCGCCTCAAGTACTCGTATCGGCCAACGCTTAGTAACGTTTTTCCCGGCGTATAGGCGGAAAAATTCTGTAATTATGAATGCTGCACAAGGAGCGCTTTTTCGTGCAAAACTTAGGCTGCCTAACTTAGCTTGCGTACGAAAAGGGTCTTTACATCGTAACCTCACCAGCTCCTTGTAGTGGTGCTCATGAGCCACCTTGCGGCCGAGAACTTAAGTATGATCTCCCACTGACCTGCTCCACCAGCGCCGCAGTGACATCTATCGGGGGCCGGGAGGGGTACGGGTTGACAATGTCCACCAGGTTGGTCCATTGCTGAGCCCACATATTCCCTTCAATATACAGACATTTGCATCGTCATTATATTTGCCCATGGGCAATAGTGTTGATTCAATGAAAAATATCTGATGTTCATGTGTATTCAACATAGTCCCATACATTATGGAGACCCGAACATGCTACCAAGACCGCATCATTATGGTCAAACGAGTGTGTGTCTTGGCGACAATATGTGGACTGTAATCCATACAATCGTTGCGTGGTATCGCTCATGGGTTAGTTATAGCCGTTTGAGACAGAAATCCCTAGAATGGATCGCGTTAGAGCTGCAGATCTCCGCATTAACTGATCAATGAACGGCAAATAAACGTCCCCCTCGGCTTTTGATCCGGATGGATCCGCCAATGTGATCCAGACAGCGCTCACCGAGGATGTGTGCCGGGATGTGTCCGGAGCTGGGGAACTCCCTGTCGGCGTAGCGGGCCATCAGCTTCCTCTTGACGTAGGCGTGCAGGTGTTGGTAGAGGGGTTTCACCTCCTCCCACAGCCGGAGGCAATCCGCCTCAAACGTGTCCGACTCGTACCAGGATCGCCAGTACTCACCCGTGTCCGCGTACTCTGGATCCAGAGAAGGGAATACGACAATCCAGACAACTCCAGTAATTTGGGCTGGCAAATTATTCTAAAATCTCAATTAAAAAGGCTTGCGATGAAAGAACAACTTCTTTTGTCCAGCTTATCATGGCTTTGGGACAAATAGAAATATTCGGGTCAAGCATCAAGCGAAGAATTTTAAATGGAATAAAACAGCTGCCAGTATTCGAGTTAACTAGTCAATACCGCGGACTCCACGATCCAGCATGGCGGCTTAACTAGTCAATACCGCGGACTCCACGATCCAGCATGGCGGCTTAACTAGTCAATACCGCGGACTCCACGATCCAGCATGGCGGCTTAACTAGTCAATACCGCGGACTCCACGATCCAGCATGGCGGCTTAACTAGTCAATACCGCGGACTCCACGATCCAGCATGGCGGCTTAACTAGTCAATACCGCGGACTCCACGATCCAGCATGGCGGCTTAACTAGTCAATACCGCGGACTCCACGATCCAGCATGGCGGCTTAACTAGTCAATACCGCGGACTCCACGATCCAGCATGGCGGCTTAACTAGTCAATACCGCGGACTCCACGATCCAGCATGGCGGCTTAACTAGTCAATACCGCGGACTCCACGATCCAGCATGGCGGCTTAACTAGTCAATACCGCGGACTCCACGATCCAGCATGGCGGCTTAACTAGTCAATACCGCGGACTCCACGATCCAGCATGGCGGCTTAACTAGTCAATACCGCGGACTCCACGATCCAGCATGGCGGCTTAACTAGTCAATACCGCGGACTCCACGATCCAGCATGGCGGCTTAACTAGTCAATACCGCGGACTCCACGATCCAGCATGGCGGCTTAACTAGTCAATACCGCGGACTCCACGATCCAGCATGGCGGCTTAACTAGTCAATACCGCGGACTCCACGATCCAGCATGGCGGCTTAACTAGTCAATACCGCGGACTCCACGATCCAGCATGGCGGCTTAACTAGTCAATACCGCGGACTCCACGATCCAGCATGGCGGCTTAACTAGTCAATACCGCGGACTCCACGATCCAGCATGGCGGCTTAACTAGTCAATACCGCGGACTCCACGATCCAGCATGGCGGCTTAACTAGTCAATACCGCGGACTCCACGATCCAGCATGGCGGCTTAACTAGTCAATACCGCGGACTCCACGATCCAGCATGGCGGCTTAACTAGTCAATACCGCGGACTCCACGATCCAGCATGGCGGCTTAACTAGTCAATACCGCGGACTCCACGATCCAGCATGGCGGCTTAACTAGTCAATACCGCGGACTCCACGATCCAGCATGGCGGCTTAACTAGTCAATACCGCGGACTCCACGATCCAGCATGGCGGCTTAACTAGTCAATACCGCGGACTCCACGATCCAGCATGGCGGCTTAACTAGTCAATACCGCGGACTCCACGATCCAGCATGGCGGCTTAACTAGTCAATACCGCGGACTCCACGATCCAGCATGGCGGCTTAACTAGTCAATACCGCGGACTCCACGATCCAGCATGGCGGCTTAACTAGTCAATACCGCGGACTCCACGATCCAGCATGGCGGCTTAACTAGTCAATACCGCGGACTCCACGATCCAGCATGGCGGCTTAACTAGTCAATACCGCGGACTCCACGATCCAGCATGGCGGCTTAACTAGTCAATACCGCGGACTCCACGATCCAGCATGGCGGCTTAACTAGTCAATACCGCGGACTCCACGATCCAGCATGGCGGCTTAACTAGTCAATACCGCGGACTCCACGATCCAGCATGGCGGCTTAACTAGTCAATACCGCGGACTCCACGATCCAGCATGGCGGCTTAACTAGTCAATACCGCGGACTCCACGATCCAGCATGGCGGCTTAACTAGTCAATACCGCGGACTCCACGATCCAGCATGGCGGCTTAACTAGTCAATACCGCGGACTCCACGATCCAGCATGGCGGCTTAACTAGTCAATACCGCGGACTCCACGATCCAGCATGGCGGCTTAACTAGTCAATACCGCGGACTCCACGATCCAGCATGGCGGCTTAACTAGTCAATACCGCGGACTCCACGATCCAGCATGGCGGCTTAACTAGTCAATACCGCGGACTCCACGATCCAGCATGGCGGCTTAACTAGTCAATACCGCGGACTCCACGATCCAGCATGGCGGCTTAACTAGTCAATACCGCGGACTCCACGATCCAGCATGGCGGCTTAACTAGTCAATACCGCGGACTCCACGATCCAGCATGGCGGCTTAACTAGTCAATACCGCGGACTCCACGATCCAGCATGGCGGCTTAACTAGTCAATACCGCGGACTCCACGATCCAGCATGGCGGCTTAACTAGTCAATACCGCGGACTCCACGATCCAGCATGGCGGCTTAACTAGTCAATACCGCGGACTCCACGATCCAGCATGGCGGCTTAACTAGTCAATACCGCGGACTCCACGATCCAGCATGGCGGCTTAACTAGTCAATACCGCGGACTCCACGATCCAGCATGGCGGCTTAACTAGTCAATACCGCGGACTCCACGATCCAGCATGGCGGCTTAACTAGTCAATACCGCGGACTCCACGATCCAGCATGGCGGCTTAACTAGTCAATACCGCGGACTCCACGATCCAGCATGGCGGCTTAACTAGTCAATACCGCGGACTCCACGATCCAGCATGGCGGCTTAACTAGTCAATACCGCGGACTCCACGATCCAGCATGGCGGCTTAACTAGTCAATACCGCGGACTCCACGATCCAGCATGGCGGCTTAACTAGTCAATACCGCGGACTCCACGATCCAGCATGGCGGCTTAACTAGTCAATACCGCGGACTCCACGATCCAGCATGGCGGCTTAACTAGTCAATACCGCGGACTCCACGATCCAGCATGGCGGCTTAACTAGTCAATACCGCGGACTCCACGATCCAGCATGGCGGCTTAACTAGTCAATACCGCGGACTCCACGATCCAGCATGGCGGCTTAACTAGTCAATACCGCGGACTCCACGATCCAGCATGGCGGCTTAACTAGTCAATACCGCGGACTCCACGATCCAGCATGGCGGCTTAACTAGTCAATACCGCGGACTCCACGATCCAGCATGGCGGCTTAACTAGTCAATACCGCGGACTCCACGATCCAACATGGCGGACTCCACGATCCAACATGGCGGACTCCACGATCCAACATGGCGGACTCCACGATCCAACATGGCGGACTCCACGATCCAACATGGCGGACTCCACGATCCAACATGGCGGACTCCACGATCCAACATGGCGGACTCCACGATCCAACATGGCGGACTCCACGATCCAACATGGCGGACTCCACGATCCAACATGGCGGACTCCACGATCCAACATGGCGGACTCCACGATCCAACATGGCGGACTCCACGATCCAACATGGCGGACTCCACGATCCAACATGGCGGACTCCACGATCCAACATGGCGGACTCCACGATCCAACATGGCGGACTCCACGATCCAACATGGCGGACTCCACGATCCAACATGGCGGACTCCACGATCCAACATGGCGGACTCCACGATCCAACATGGCGGACTCCACGATCCAACATGGCGGACTCCACGATCCAACATGGCGGACTCCACGATCCAACATGGCGGACTCCACGATCCAACATGGCGGACTCCACGATCCAACATGGCGGACTCCACGATCCAACATGGCGGACTCCACGATCCAACATGGCGGACTCCACGATCCAACATGGCGGACTCCACGATCCAACATGGCGGACTCCACGATCCAACATGGCGGACTCCACGATCCAACATGGCGGACTCCACGATCCAACATGGCGGACTCCACGATCCAACATGGCGGACTCCACGATCCAACATGGCGGACTCCACGATCCAACATGGCGGACTCCACGATCCAACATGGCGGACTCCACGATCCAACATGGCGGACTCCACGATCCAACATGGCGGACTCCACGATCCAACATGGCGGACTCCACGATCCAACATGGCGGACTCCACGATCCAACATGGCGGACTCCACGATCCAACATGGCGGACTCCACGATCCAACATGGCGGACTCCACGATCCAACATGGCGGACTCCACGATCCAACATGGCGGACTCCACGATCCAACATGGCGGACTCACTGCTCCAACATGGCGGACTCACTGCTCCAACATGGCGGACTCACTGCTCCAACATGGCGGACTCACTGCTCCAACATGGCGGACTCACTGCTCCAACATGGCGGACTCACTGCTCCAACATGGCGGACTCACTGCTCCAACATGGCGGACTCACTGCTCCAACATGGCGGACTCACTGCTCCAACATGGCGGACTCACTGCTCCAACATGGCGGACTCACTGCTCCAACATGGCGGACTCACTGCTCCAACATGGCGGACTCACTGCTCCAACATGGCGGACTCACTGCTCCAACATGGCGGACTCACTGCTCCAACATGGCGGACTCACTGCTCCAACATGGCGGACTCACTGCTCCAACATGGCGGACTCACTGCTCCAACATGGCGGACTCACTGCTCCAACATGGCGGGCTCACTGATCTAACATAGTGGACTCACTGATCCAATATGGCGGACTGACCGTTTTGCGTGGCTGCTGAGTTCTGGAGCTCCACGAACTCCCGGTACTTGGATTTCATTTGCTTTCCGGACACATCTCGCCACCCTTTCCAGACCCACAACAGCTCATCCCAGTCGCGAGAACTCGTCAGGATCCGTGTCAAGTCTGGATATGATGATGACATTTCTCATTATTACAGATTGCATGAAGCAGAATCAAAAAATAGATTTTTTTCAAGCACATCTCGTCAAGTTAAAACAAATCATTGGCTTTATCTCAGGTCTGTATATTCGACCCATTATGTATCAAGCCTTACTGTAATGTACTGTAACAGTGATCGTTCTAATAGTCTTCTGAAGCATGACGTATTCTTTCTGAACCCCATTCGTTCCTTTCTAATATGGCTTTCCACTACATCTCCATGTAGTAATTACCAGGGGCGTGTGCAGGAATCTTTAAAAGGGGAAAACAACATAAAAAATATAAAATAATAATAATAAAAAGCTTGACGACGGAGGGCGGGGGGGGGGGGGGGCGGGGGTGGGGGAGCTGGAATAACTTGCGAGCGGAAGGGGGGAAGGGCTGAACAAAATTGTTACCGGAAGGTTGGGGGGGGGCTGAACAAAATTGCGACCGAGGGGCCCATAATTTATTTGACGACCGGGAGGGCGGGGTGCAAAGAATTTCAAAAGGGGGGCACTGATATACTTTAGGGTCGGAAAGGGGGGGGAGGGGCACGCACCCCTATGCCCTCCCCCCCCGCCCCTGGACAGGCCTATGATTACGACAGTGAAATTGAGAACCATATCCCATACATATGGGCCGACAGTGATCGTCAAATGATTCCTTCATGATTTGCCACTGATTTCGATACTTACCGGGGTCCAGGGAATAACATTTCGTAGCGTTGCAGAGCTTAGCAGTACTGTATGCTTTCTTCAGGTCAGCACCAATTATGCTTAACTGAATTCAGTAAGAAAAAGCCGGGTTACCTAAATTGTTATGTAAACTTTGCAATCTCAGAATTAATACCACTGAACAAATTGCCAATGGACATATGTAGAAAATGAACTTTTATTTGACGTCAAACTGCGTATCTGCATTCGATAAATAGACGAAGAATACAATCAACGTATAGAAATCAGTTTAGGCATAATTATATCAAGTCTAAGCTCTTCTGATTGACTGTTTCATGTACATTTAATATAAGGTCGTTACAAGTATGTACTATGTTTGTACCTTTGACACGAAACTTTATGTTTCAGAATATTCTCTTGTGGTGCAAGATAAATGGATATATTCAGGCATGCAAAACTCAATTGATAACCAATTAAAGAACCATATAATATTGTCGGCTAAGAAATGCATATTTTCCTGTACATGTGAAGAAGTCTTGTCTTGCCCAAGTCATATCGCAAGATTAATAAAATATTACAACCAAATAGAAAAATATAATGCGGATCAAAAGAATATTTAAAGAAAAAAACAGTTTGAAGACAAATGGAAATATACAGCCTGGCCACTTAAAGTCAATTTATTGTCATAGTTCTGAGATGCATACTAGTCGTGTTAGCGATGCTCAGATTGTTTATGTATATTTTATATAACATCGTTACAAGTATGAGCTTTATTTGTATCTTTGACAAGAAACGGCATTAACATAATACAACATGTTTTTATATGTTTTACAATAATTGCATGTGGTGCGAGATACATGGATGTTGAGAACAGCTTGGATATTAAAGCCACCGCAATCCTATTGTGTTCAACTTAAACATATGCATGCATAACCTTCATCACCCCTCCACCAGACGCCCTCTGGTGGTTAGATAACCCCGTGACCCAGCGGAGAGTGCATTTGGGTTGTGCGCTTCGCCCCCTAAACCCCCCCCCTTCCCCCTTCCACCTCCACCCCCCCCCTTCCCCCTTCCACCTCCAACCCCCCCCCCTCCCCCCACTGGCACGACGCATGTATTCCGGCCCTATTATGTGCCAATGTTTATGTAACGTGGTTTATGTGCGTAGCCTACACGATACAGCCTACAGCACCCATGTTTGTGTGGTGTCTGCACTTGAAGGTTAAACTGGGTCTGAATGCCCCCTCAGAATGAAACACGCCCAAAATGCAGGCGCCGGGGTTTGTACCCGCGATCTCTTCACATGGAGTTATTTATCAACTGAACTAAGGGCGGGGTGGGGTGGGTGGGTGGGTGGGGGTGAGCTTTCCTAGGTGGCGCTGAAGATATCTGACACCGGCCCCCGGGCCGCATCCATAGACGACGCTGACGCAAATCTACTGAGCGCTAAGTGGAACATTTGTCGACCGACTATCGGGTTCAATATAGAAGAGTACATGTATTCACGCAAGAGGTGGATCTTCTGAATTAGGAAAGTGTAAAACTCCCCTGGGTGGGGGTGGGGGGTACTTAATGCATGGCTGGGTTTGGTGGGCTACCGCGGTAAAGCCCCCCTTTTTCACCGCCAAAATCCGCTCTTTTACCGCCCAAATCCGCTCGGTAGGGGCTTTTACCGCCCAAATCCGCTCGGTTGGGGAGTTTTACCGCCAAAATCCGCTCGGTCGGGGCGTTTTACCGCCAAAATCCGCTCGGTCGGGAGGTTTTACCGCCGAAATCCGCTCGAAAGGGCTATTTTGTTCAGCAACCCGCTCTACGTCGCGAGTTTTAAAGTATCTGCTCTATAGGCGTATCTTTTTCATCACAAATATGCGCTCTCTCACAGGCATGAAGGCACCCACCGCCCCCTCCCCCATCAGATTGGTACAAGAGTGCCCCCCGGGGTAAGACTACCACCCCTGGGGCGGTATTCATACACCACAAGTAACATACGCATGAAAAGTGCATGTTCGTCGTAGCCTCACCATCTCGTTGTGGTTGTGCTCATGATCTAGAAATCATATTAAATATAACTTTGGACTTTCGTGATTCTGAAGATCTATCTCTTCGGTGACTACTTATGTCACCCCGATAATTGCTCGACAAATCTTCTACTCAGCGATGACTCTATTGCCGTAGCCTAAGTGTTGCTTTATAAAGATGGTCCCATGACACTTGATAGTCTAGCTAAGTAGGTCATGGATAGTGACAGATCCAGAAAATTGCCAAAGAGTGGAGGGGTCATTATTGATCGAAGTACCTGCTTCGCCTATTTTCCAGCGAAAGAGGGGGTGGGGTGTGTCCCCTGGGCCCTTTGCCCCCCCCCCCCCCGCCACCCCTGGATCCGTCACTGATGGATATCTTACATCTGGTAGCTTCCCATCGTCTTTGGCTGGATCAGTCCAGTGGTTAGGTGCGTGTGTTTCGCAATCACTATCGCCACCCGAGAGCCTATCGGCACGTGGATCGGTGGTTCGAGTCCCGCTCTGGCCATGTCTGTGTGGTCGCATGATAACGACCCCATATCCTTCTTCGCAAAGAGTAGGGGGTTACTCCCCGAGACATGATTCCACTCTCCCTTCCTTCTCCCATTGACGTGATATGATCAAAGGTGGTTAAAGCGTCCTGAATATACAACTAACCTACCGCACTCACTATCTGCAATCACATCATTTCAAGGTTGTAATTACCGCTGATTACTGCCGTGTTGATACGTTGTTTGACACGCCTCGACAAGAGCGCTCAAGCTGAGCCTCCACTGCCAGCTTCACGTTTTACACTCAAGGGGCTAGAATAAAACATTCCGAGCCTGCCTTCCAAAAGAGCAGTGGGTTCTTACCAGGCACATGGATCGTCTTTACATGGACCTTGACATGGTCACCATGTGACCTCTATCTCATGATGATGGAATGCGTTACTTGAAGTAAGCCTCGCAAATAAATATATCACCCACTTCAAGCGTCAGGGGCAGAGCCATCTGGATATGGGGGGGCCGGTTTCAGGGTCGGATCCTGATATGCTGGATAGGAGTGGGGGGCGTTTTTGGTTTTCATATGTTAAAGGATATAAATTTCGGCCCTAAAAGGGGGGGCCAGGGCCGGGGCCGGGTCGACCCCCCCCTCCCCCCTGGATCAGCCCCTGAGCGTTAGTTATTGCTAGGCAATGTCCACAAGCTTTATCCTAACCGTTCATTGATATCTTTCTATCTGGGCTAATTTATTTATTGACTGAAATTGTATAGGAAACAGAACATCTGGAAGGGTTTGGCGTGGTTCAAGAGTTACACAATTGTCTATGATATAAAATCGTATATTCAAATTTTCAAACAAATTTTCACTTTAACAACGGCTTTAGATAACATACGGAGCCTGATGCTACTAAAATTCACACATACGCGTTTTTTGGCACAAGAGTCACAAGTCTGTTCCTTCGACTCATCTCTGTAACCAAGTTTAATTATATCTTTTCTATCCCCTCCCACCCTTTGACAGTTTTCTGTTCCATACGACATCACATTATATTGGGAACATATATACAATATATATATATATATATGAATGAACGTCAGCACAACACGTATGTGAATCATGAAGTTTGGGGAACATGTGCCTCCCCTTATCGCTATAATTGATCATTCCACATTAATTATTATCTTATTGTTCTCGAAATGGCATGGACGTAAAGCGTAATAATCGGTAGTCAATCTCTAATCGAATCGAAATGAATTTCCGACCATCAGGAAGCAAACGATTCCGTACAAGCTACTTTGACTCGATTCGGAATGGCGGTGGTGTCGGACGTGTGCTAAAAAGCGGAGAGGCCAAGGTGGCTAAAATACATTATTGAGCAAGCACAATTGGATCACAAATGGATAACTGGTTGCACTATAAAGGGAAGAAAGCACGTAAACGTTTACGAACCAGCAGTATCGAGAAAGGGCTGAAAAAACCAAACGTTAATCAGAAAACCCCACCGTCACTTTGCTCGCTCAGCGATAATACCAGGCCGGCGCCAAACAATGATACCATACAAAGGATTATAAAGAAACCGGCATCAGACCTGGATGGTGACGGTGACACTTCATGTAGTGAAAATAACGAACTTACCGAAAGAGTCACTATCGCAGAGGAACTGACAGGTGAGAACACTAGCAATATCGCCTCACTTAAGCACGAAAACCAAGATCTGAAGAACGAAATTGCTCTGCTTAAATCTATTGTAATTCACCAGAGCGAAGAAATCAAACCGCTTAAAGGCGGCTTGCTATATCTCACAAGCAGATCGATGGCGAATAACGTTCTTTTTCATGGGTTGAAGGAGGCCAGCGATGAAAACTGTGCCGAGCTCGTTAAGCGATTCCTAGTGTCCCATGGCTACGTCAACGACCCTCTCATCGAACGAGCCCACAGACTTGGATCATTTAACAATAAGGCTCATAAATCACAACCGAGACCTATTGTTGCCCGTCTTTCATCACATAAAGCAGTCATGGAGATTCTCGCCCTAGCCCGAAGCCTACCCAGAGGAAAGGATAAGGAGAAAATAACCCCTCAATATCCACCATACCTACTAGAATGTCGTAGAAAACATGGGGAGAGAATAGCTGCACTAAAGAAGGCGGCAGGGCCAGACGGCGTAAAATTCAAGCTTGTGAAGGACAAATTATTCATTAATGGAGAGCTCCAAAAAGACCCCCTTCCCAGACCAACGGCGAGAGACCTGCTACAAATGACCCCAGCTGACAGAGAGTCAATCACAGAGACGCCAACCCGCCCACGTCAGGGCCAACCTGTCTCACACAGGGGGACTTCAATGTCGGCCTTGTCGATATCAGTGAGCAGTGTGGATGACGTCAGACGTGCTTACAAGCAAGCGCTTCTCGATCCTGCCAAGTCCGCCGCATCGCATACCATTGCCGTGTTCCGGCTCTCCGGGGGCTCATCGAACGCGATCCTAGAAGGATGGCAGGATGATGGTGTTCACGGAGCCGGTCGCCACCTGCGCTATTTGCTGGGCAGGAGGCAAGTTGAGAATACTGCCATCTTCGTTTCTGTCACGTCTTACTCACCACAACTTGGTCTCAGCGGTTTCAACGCCCTTGAAGCAGCTCTAAATGACGCTCTCAAAGACTGGTAACACCGCGTCATATCACCCTCAATGGACTAACGAATTGACTTACACAAGATCGTGTAACATTATCTGTCTGTACTAAGTTATATGAATATATCACAATAGTGAGGTGAAATGACGGCATATTAATTCCTTGTCGCGGCATCGAGGTACCTAAATAATAAGCGGCCACATGATGTGTTACACAAATGGGTTAGGGCATGATTATATAGAACATTGCCGACTTGCAATCCTTGTTCATGTGCAATTCATCATTAACTCTTCTATTGTTTTACTCAACACCGCTCACCCGCATGGCTACTACTTGCCCTTACCGAGGCACGAGCACCAATTTATGTTTATATTTACATCTATACTGAAACCCACTTAACGTGAAGAGTGAGCCAATTTTGATAGACAAGCCGAGTCCATATGAGCTGTTTGTCGGCTGATTGATGGTGCACTTTCCAATGCTTAGTCAACAGACGAGTGTGACCCGTGCCCAGTTCAATAGTACCTTGCGAGGCGTTCTTAAGCTTCCTCCTTTGTCTTTAAATTGTCTCTCTATATACTTCGTACATATCCTCTAACTTTGCTTTAGAGAGATTATCTCTGCCCTGTTTCCAAATCCTGATCCTGCCAATAGAAAATAGTACCAACATGACCACCAGGCCCAGTCGCTATCATGACAGTATCCTAGTCATGCAACGTTGTAGTTTTGAGTTGTTTTGTTGTATGTGTTTCGTTACTTTACGTTTATCTGCTCGAACCTGACCAGTTCCTTAGCCTAGTCGCACGTCTGGCTCCAGGCGATTTCGAGCATTTCTTTTTTTTTGTGATCATGATTATTATGTGGTACAGCACACTTATTTTCAATTTTCACTACATAAGTGATAGCGAACTTTGAGGTAGTATATCTAAACCAGAGGATTAGAAAATACAAGTTCGGCCATGCGCACTTTGGAATGAGACTTTTGGTATATTTGTATGCGAGGATGACCCTTATTTTAAGTGGTGATGTAGAAAGTAACCCCGGACCATGTGTACCAGAGCGCGATTTAACTTCCGTGTCGACCCCAGTCTCAGTATGTCATGCTAATGTTAACGGGTTACATGAAGACGAATTGTTACATATCAGGTCCAACTTCTGTGGCACATTTGGTATAATAAGCGTATCCGAAACTCACTTACATAAGGAAAGTATGTTAAATCTTAACTTAACTGGTTATCAACGAGTCTATCGCAGAGATAGGGGAGTAAACAGTTGGGGCGGTGTTGCTATCTGGGTTGCAGACCATCTGTACGGGACACGCCGGACGGACTTGGAAGCTGAGGGCGTTGAGAGTATATGGCTAGAAATCAGAGCTGATAATAACAAGTTTTTGCTATGCTGTGTATATCGGCCACCAAGTTCCGACATATCGTTCTGGGAAAATTTGCAGATAAGCATAGATAATGCAAAAAGTACAAGCGTTGGTAACATAATAATAACAGGTGACTTAAATGCGGACGAAATCACTAACCCGAACCACCACGCTCATATGCAGGTGTTTGCCAACAATAACCATCTCACCATACATGTAAACGAGCCGACTCGAATAACTCAGACTAGTGAGTCTATTTTGGACCAGTTTATCAGTAGTACCCCGCGCCTGATTCGAAATGTACATGTGACCACTCCAGTAACTACCAGTGACCACTGTGTAATCACGTGTGACTTGGACTTTAGTACAGTCAAGAGAAAGGCTTACAAACGTAGAGTCCGCTATTATGACAAAGCAGATTATAAGTCATTTCGAATTCGCTTATCTAAATATAACTGGGATCAATGTTTTTCTTCCTCAAATGCAGATGATTCATGTAATTTATGGTCTAATGAATTCCTGGCAATTTGCAGAGAATGTATACCTAACAAGATTGTCACTATACGCCCCAACGACAAAGCCTTCTATGGTAAGAATTTAAGAAACATGAAGAGAAGGCTAGATAGGTGTCATAAAAAAGCTAAAAATTCCAACATTTCAGACGACTGGTCTGTATATCGTAATCTTCGTAACAAATATATTTCTGAAGTACGTAAAGCAAAACAAACATGAGGAAACTTTAGAAAGTTCGTTGCATCAATCCAGTTCCATTTCTCCTAAGAAGTGGTGGTCAATCTCAAAGGCATTATTAGGTTTGCGAGAAGCACATTCGTACCCGGCACTCGCTCACGGTGATATAAGTGAATCCTCGAGTGCTGCCAAAGCCCAACTTTTTAATAATTTCTTTGTCGCTCAATCAACACTCGAGAACGTCTCAACGGACATGCCAGATGCAGATCTTCATGGTAATTATCCAGGCCTCACTGATATCACTGTAGCAGAAGGCGATGTTGACGACTTACTAAAATGTATTGATACAAACAAAGCGTGTGGTTTTGATGGCATCAGTCCCAAGATGCTGAAGGAAGCTGGCTCAAGCATAAGCAAGCCACTTGCCAGGCTGCTCAATCTGTCATTAGCATCTTGTTCAGTGCCCAAACAGTGGAAGAGGGGCAACGTGATCCCTATTCATAAAAAAGGTAGCCGTAATCACGTGGAAAACTACAGGCCTGTCTCCCTTCTTAGCTGTGTTGGGAAATTGTTCGAGAGAGTAATATTCAAGTATATGTTTAATTACCTCCGGAATCACAGTATCTTATCGCAATTCCAGTCTGGTTTCATTCCTGGAGACAGCACGATAAATCAACTTGTTAATATCTACCACTTACTGTGTGAGGCACTTGATAAGAAAAAAAATGTTCGTATAGTTTTCTGTGACATTTCAAAAGCATTCGACCGTGTATGGCACGCTGGGGTAATTACTAAATTAAAAAATATTGGTATAAGAGACAAGCTCTTATCTTGGTTTAAGGATTACCTGTCTGACAGATACCAGAGAGTAACTATCGACGGGGCCACGTCAGATTGGGGTCAGGTCAACGCTGGGGTACCTCAAGGTTCGGTTCTTGGACCCCTCCTGTTTTTAATCTACATCAATGACATAACGGACGGTATCGAGTCCAACATAAGATTGGTCATCGTAGATAAAATGGAAGATACAACACCCATGTTACAACGCGATCTGGAGAAAATGGAGAACTGGGCTTCCAAATGGTTCGTTAAATTTAATGCGTCTAAGACCTAATCTATGGAAATATCAAACAAAGATTGTCCAACGATGCCTGATCTTACTATGGGCAATGGTAAAATTGAATCCGTTAAGGAATGTAAACATCTCGGTGTTACCTTGAACAAGATTAACCTGGTCGTCTCACATTAGTGAAATGTATCTCAAGGCAAGCAGACGTGTTGATTTACTAGCTCGTTTGAGTCATCGCCTGTCTCGAAAGACTCTAGACATTATGTATAAAGCATTTATTAGACCAACCTTAGAATACGGGAGTGTTATATGGGACGGATGTACTCAATATGAAAGCGACAAACTTGAGTCGGCACAGTTAAGGGCTGGTCGTTTGGTAAGCGGCGCTATTAAGTACACGAGCCATATCAAGATCTATAACGACTTGGGGTGGGAGTCGCTTGCCAAAAGGAGGGAACGAGCCAAACTGATGTTATTTCACAAAATGTTTTACAACAAGGCCCCGCCCTATCTGTGTAACCTACTACCACCATCTGTTAACACCAGAACTGTGTACCAACTACGAAATGCCCATGCGCTCAATATGACATCGATTCAAACAAGGTTAAATGTAATGTATAAATCTTTTCTACCCAGCACAGTAAGACTTTGGAATGAGCTACCTGCCGATACCAGACAATTAAGCGACATATATGCCTTCAGACGAGCTATAACGCCCCAAAATCAGACAAGGCTGACCGAACTCTATGCAATGGGTTCGCGCTCTATTAATGTAATACATGCTCGCATAAGGATGAATTGCAGCTTGTTAAAATCGCATCTATATGATATGCATATAATTGATAGCCCCTTGTGTTCATGTGGAGAAGCTCTGGAAGATGCAGTTCACTATTTTTTCTCTTGTAAGCATTACAGCAACATTCGGGATACCCTCATGCGGCAAATAAGATTATCGGCTCCAGTGTCTATCGGGACTATTTTAAACGGTAATCCTGACTTTCCGTTTGATGTAAACGCTGACATTTGTGTCGCGGTCCACGAGTTTATAGCCAAGAGTAAACGTTTTGATATCTAATCATATTATATAAAATTAATAACATGGCTGTATATCGGACTGACCCTGTGTGTAATCATTTAGTTACTTTACCTTTTGTTCACAACTACTGATACCCTGGTTTAGATAACCTAGTTTATCGTTCTACAATTTATATTACACGAGTTTTGACATTTCTATATTCTCAACAGTTGTGTGACTACGTACCTCAGCAAGAGGAATTTGTATAGGCTTTGCCTGATTTCTAATTGCTTAATAAAAATATGTTTAAACCAAACAATTCCGGATTGCGGTGAACCAGCTACAGAACAGCATATTGCTTGTATGATTACTAATGATTATGATTACTGTATGATATGCACTTTGGAATTTGACTAGTTCATCTTACGCAGGCCAGACAGCAAAAATGCTAGATATAATTATGTTCCTCTCCCGGGGAGCGGGGCGGGGGGGGGGGGGGGGGGTACTACATTAGTGCCGTGGTTGGGGTTTGCAGACCAGGCCATGGTAATTGAGAGGGCAATTTGGGGTTAAAAAAGGCATCCAACATAGACACTGACAGCCATGGCAATGTATATGGAGGTTAATTAGTTTAACACTATCAATATCACCTGGAATATACAGTGAA
Organism: Arenicola marina; assembly: GCA_964019135.1. Lineage (NCBI taxonomy): Eukaryota > Metazoa > Annelida > Polychaeta > Arenicolidae > Arenicola > Arenicola marina. Next base: position 30,993,987 of record OZ025263.1, read on the forward strand.
GAGGTGAAATTTTATTTGAAAGTTTCAATATCAACTTGAATATATAGTCGAGAACTGCAATGTTGATCAAACATCGTTCTCAGATGGGCACATCGAAAGAAATTGTAGGTTTCTGCTCCGAGAATTGAGAGAGAATAGGCGAAAAAATGGGTCATTTAAACGGCACATATGTATATACCTAACTATATATATAGTCCCCCCCCCGCCCCACCCGCCGGGGGGCTTCTCTCCAAAAGCATGGTACGGTAATAAACCGAGACCAGAAGAAGCGTTGTTTTTATTGCCGAAATAACGCAAAATAACCGAACCGGCGAATGTATCAAAATCGACACAATGTTGCATCCCCAACAGTGCTGAGTTTACAATTACAGTCCAACCCACAATGCTCATTGTGCCATGCGAACTTCGACCCACCAAAAACAGGCATTAATAGGTCGGATGTTATCACTTTTGTTATCACCAGCCACACTAATGTTGCCGAGGGTAAGCTGGTTTATTGTAGTGTTTATTGGTCCTTTCTCTTACAACCTGACTGCTAGACTGCCCCCATAGTGCAGACACACTCCATGGGCGTCTCCAGGGGGAGCGGGAGCACAGGGGGCTACTGCCCCCCTGATAGACCCTAGGATATCTCTGTGCCCCCCTTCCCCCCACACTTTTCAAGTCACGTGCCCTCCTTCTCTTTTAGACCCTAAGATATACCTTAACTCCCGCCCCTTTTAAATTCCGTGCACCAGGGAGAACGCCTCAAGATTTCACATGCATTTTTTAGGTATTGGTGCCCCTCTTTCAAGAATTCCTGCATACGCCCCTGCACCCCAACAACCGGCTGCAGACAGCTCAAAGTAAGCTCACCTCTTTTGAGAGGATCACAAAAATTAATTCCCAACGACACGGACACATATCACACGACTCCCGCCTACTACATTATCTAATCCCGAATATCAGAAAACCTTCACTTTCATTTCTGTCTAGAGAATTCTGAGCCTAGAACGCCCGCCAATGTTGTCGCGAATGTATTGCAATGAGGTATCAACCAGGCATCGATTGTGCAGTCAAGAAAGATCGCAAGACGAACTGCTTGTATCTCTTCATTTATTCGTCTTCTCTCATACACAATCTCCCGGATTAACGTTCATGGGACGAGACACTTCTATGACGTCCCACGACGGGTTGAATAAACACCCCAAACGGCACACAGCCCAGTAGAACAAAGCCTAACGGCACACAGCCCAGTAGAACAAAGCCTAACGGCACACAGCCCAGTAGAACAAAGCCTAACGGCACACAGCCCAGTAGAACAAAGCCTAACGGCACACAGCCCAGTAGAACAAAGCCTAACGGCACACAGCCCAGTAGAACAAAGCCTAACGGCACACAGCCCAGTAGAACAAAGCCTAACGGCACACAGCCCAGTAGAACAAAGCCTAACGGCACACAGCCCAGTAGAACAATGCCTAACGGCACACAGCCCAGTGGCACACAGCCCAGTAGAACACAGCCTAACGGCACACAGCCTAACGGCACACAGCCCAGTGGCACACAGCCCAGTAGAACAAAGCCTAACGGCACACAGCCCAGTGGCACACAGCCCAGTGGCACACAGCCCAGTGGCACACAGCCCAGTGGCACACAGCCCAGTGGCACACAGCCCAGTGGCACACAGCCCAGTGGCACACAGCCCAGTGGCACACAGCCCAGACTTGTTGAACTGTCACCTAGCCACCGGTATTTATACTTTACCACATCTCTTAACATCCCATACTCCCTGCACTTAGACACGTACGCCAAACACCACTCCTTCGGCTCAAATCATTTCCACTCTGAAACAACTCCAAGCACTCCCTTCCTTACTACTCCTTCCTATTATCTCACACACGCGCTAGCTCTCATATAAATAAACTCGTACCCAAAATATTCAATTGCCGATACCAAATAACTCTGAAACCAACAACAACTCGGAAACATACAACACGTTACACATGTGTGGGATAATTAGTGGGGTACCATAGATCTAATGTACATGTGCAAGGCGGCGGGGGGGGGGGGGGGGACTTGTTTTGGGTGGAAATTGCATTCCATGTTAGGTGCGGACAGCTCAGTTGTTGTGTGCTCACCACTCAACCTAAATCTCTCCCTTCTTTTTACCCCCCCCTCTCCTCCCGCCGTTATAAGCCTTCCGGAGCGCAAAGCCCCCCCCCCCCACCTACACACACGCACACACTTCACGTGCCCCTTTCTCCCTCGTTTTAAAGTGAGACTCAAGATTATTTATGTGTAGATACTCCTACCTAGCAAGGACATGGCGACAACACCAACAAGAGAAGCCTTGTTTATGCCTCTTCCTATGCAAAGTTGAGTATACGCTCCTTATTTAAACCACTTCAGATTGTACTTTATAGATGCCTTCACCTTTATTACTGTTTTCGATCTTCTTCACCCTTCAACGTTAGCCACTGACCCGTTCAAAGTCGTCGTCGTCAAGGACGGAGCTCCCGATGTCCGTGACCTTGGCAAACTGCCTCCGTGTGTCCTCATTCTGGAAGTTTCTCCAGTCGAACTTACTTGCATTCTGGTACGCTTCCTGTCTGAAGGCGGCTCTCCCGATGTCGCCTTCCACCTACAAGAGAGTGCACTTGATTCATGACGAGACATACTATAGGATACACTTTATTCACATCGAGACCTCCAACAGAGTGCATTTCATTCATATCAATACTACAACAGAGTGCGCTTGATTCATAACGAGACATACAATAGGGTGCACTTGATTGACATGGAGACCTGCAACAGGGTCTACTTTATTCACACCGAGATATGCAACAGGGCGCACATGATTCATGTCGGAACAAAAGGGTGCACGTGATTTACACCGAAACCTATAACAGGGGGAACATTAGTCATAACCCAGAGAAGACCATGAATCGGTGTCAAGTCGATGTCATAGTTAAAATATTCCCCGATAAACAATTAAGGGGGACCCCTGTAATTATTTAAGGGATACCTCTTAAATAATTAGGATATACCCCTTAACTTTAAGGGATACCCCTCTACTTTAAGGGATACCCGTTAAATAGTTAAGGGGTATCCCTTAAACATATAATCTACGAAGTAATATCCCCATGAACTTGTGCGCACATTATGTAATCGGTGGATGATCGCAGATGAAAGAGACTATACGTGGCCATATACTAGAGAGAACTTACAGATTTCTGGGAGTTGTAATCAGTGAGGTTGGTGTTATACGTCCAGGAGGCCAGAATGGACTTGTAGTAGACCTCCTCCGCCATCTCGTTGTATTCTATCAGCCATTGTGCGGCCAGAGTCTCGTCCGTTATCAGCTGCGCTTGTGCCAGTGATAGCGCCACCCACAGCAGCGCCGGCCATCCACACGCAATCTCCATCCTAATGTCAGTGTCAGCAGCTCCCGCTAGAGGGCGATGAGCTGAAAGGATGCAGATCTCGGATTCCCAGAGCGGTGATGCTCATCTAACCACGGACGCCGAAGGTCATTCCATTCCTGCCTGCCTGAAACACAAACATCTGTAACACCGAACATTTTTTCTTACAAGGTAATTTAGCAAATATCTTACTTATAAAACGAAGTATCGATCAATGAAATAATGACACAGACTAAAACAGCCGGTGTGGTTCACTCATGTACATTTATTTAACAAATGTATACAAAGATTAAGATTGCGTGGTAGTCTGGGGAAAGACGAAAAACATCTAAGTACTCATGGAAGTATATCGAGCGTAAAGACAAGGTATATGACAAGGATAAAGGCATATAGTTATTTAAATCCATACTATTTAAATAATCCAATAGAAACGCATATCTATATCAAAGTATCATACAAACAGGTGACATACCTTTCCAGTCGGACCACAGTGACTAATAAATATCAGCCTGCCCCGAGCTGGGACGGAGCCATAGTCACGAGTCAGAATCCCTTACGTTTATATACCCGCTGTGACAAGGAAAGGATGGGACAAGACGCATTTTAACGCTGGCGGATTGGCTAATACAGGCCAACAATCAAATGAACACCTTACGGTGGCCGCTCCCTCACTCTCAAACTCACTTTCATACTCACTTTCATACTCACTCATCACCAACCTGGCGCACCTTACGAAAAGCAGTCACTCACACATTCACTCACACACTCACTCACACAGGCGCTATGGCAAGCCGACTTTTCATATCGGTCACATAATAATAAATAATCGGGCGATATGCGATCAATTAGCACAATACCAATCATTGTATAGAAATGAGACGGCATAGGGATCTGATCACGATTAAAATAAGGTTATATCTAATTCAGTTACCCGTGTTAAAGGTCAAATAAAAGTTAAGCTCTACGTTAATGTGTGACGAACACAGCAAAACAATATCAACTCGTTGACGGGTGGCCTTTTGCAAAATAAACCCAAAGTTGCAATAAACCGTTGTCTACTTTAAGTACTTGGAGATATATAGGATTCACCACCCAATATTATATACTTGCAAAGATCTTTTGATCCATGGATTCACTGCTGATATCAGAAGACGAAAAAATTCCTTTTCATAATAGCTGACGTAAACTTCAACTAACAGCTTCAACTAACTTTATCTGAAGATTCAATCCAGGACTGTTTCATACACAATTTTTAGATGCAATACATTTAAATTCTTTAGTGAAACACCCATTTAATTAGAATTGAATTGGCATCATGAATGATAATTTCTCGCTTCTGCAAGCAGCAAAAACATCGTCTACGTAACATACGTGTTAGTATTATGCCACACCATATTCTAGATTCGTTCACAGTGACATGGCAACGAAGCAGAAACCGAGGATTATTCGCTCGATAACAAAATAGATGTTCAGTTGCATGAGCAATGCCGAGAGACGGTGGACATACCTTGGTGACTCGCATGTGGGATGTGACAGGCTGGTGGTAGTCGTCAGGTCTCACACCGACTACTGAAGCCTTCCTTCCACCGGGCGGGTTGCTGAAGCGAGTGCCTCTACACTACACCACCCCGCCACACTCGATCGGCGGTGCAAACAATTCCTTCCAGCCTTCACTTGACGGTTAATAGCCAGGACAGGTTTGTAGTGGTTGTAAAATTCGATAAGGGGTGGCCATAATTAGGACAAAGGCCCTCTGTGACCTGTCGCGCTGGGGTAAGGCCACGGGGAAGAAATTGCTGTTTTACGTCTGGTGTAGAGCCAATAAAGCTATCAACTAGGTTTATTATTGTACGGTCTTTTATTTAGCGGTTCAAGCTTTAAGCCCGATCTAAATATAGCCACATATTCATATTTTAAGTCATATTAATGTATCAAAATATATATTAAGATGTTCAAATATATATTAAGATGTCAAAGTATATATTAAGATGTCAAAAAATATTGAGATGTCCAAATATGTCTTAATATATCCAAATATATCTTAATATATCAAAACATACCTTAATATATCAAAATATATATTAAGATATCAAAATATATATTTAGATATAAATGTGGAAACAAAAACATGGATTTATAACCGGTAGTTACGTACATGATACTGTTCCATATACCGCAGGCGACATCTATCGTCAAAAATATACATTCCGTGTTACGGTTTAGAAAGCAGATTCTCGAATGCGTTTAACATGCATGCCTATGGAGTTAGTTCAGCTGCCCGGCTTCAACGTTTCTTTTGTCAGGGGATCGTTTGTTCTATGGCATTGTTATTCACAGAACAAACACACAAGATGTCTCCATAAAATTGCCTGCAAATATTATATTATATTATGAAATCACAGCTTATATTTCACTAGATTAACAACAGTTTAACAGTCCTATCTGTTCGGCTCCCCCTTGGACAGTCCTAGTTGCTACGCAACAAGTTCACTTCAGTGCACTCGGATTCGTATTGAAAAGACAGTGTATACCTGTCCATATAATCGTCTTATAACAAGTTACAATCGGTACACATCTGGAACCAAGTTATGTATTCTGTACAACATATATCCATGAATCAGATTTGTAGATACACATATCTAGACAAAATAGACGCCAGAACGATAATTATTTCCGCACTGAAGAACAGCAGCAAACCGAGAAAATGGCCGCTTTCCTGCCACGCGCAGCGTAGTGACAGGCATTACATTCGCCGGTTGGCATTTATATCAGCTGTTTTCTCTGCTTTTATGCCGCCATCTCGTCCCTAAAAGGGAATTATCTGATAGTCAAGATATTTATCTGTACTAAGTGGGTTTTGGTTTTTAGAAAACACCCTGTTAACCTATGATGAACTGTTGAAAATTATGCAGCCCAGCCACTGTGACCGCCTTACCGCCAACAAGTGTTAACGGTAACAAACACTTCAAGCTGCTCATTCCGCAATTTTTTACTTGCTTTAGACTTTCCGAAATAGTTTGAGAAATATGGTGGACCCATTGTCCGACTGTGGTAACTCGATAAAAAAAATAGATGCGTTTTGGTGACGTAGTGTACACATATAAGCCGCACTTTCTCACATGAGACGCAATAATCTGGCCAAAAAAAGGTTTAACAACATGTCCGTTTTTTATTGCATACAATATATGCTAAGAATATAAACACATCATTTCCAGTCAAAGCATTTATTTTTAAACTTCAACCAATGAATTTAAATATGGCCAGACACATATACTATTTTAGCCTTCACCGAACCATTATCCAACCGCGACTAGGAGAAACGCCTGATATATGTGACCAAGCACTCCGCAGAGAACAATAGCCTGTTAACACGGTTAAATAAAACATTTAATGTACAGTGGCATACTCACACTGTCGCACGTGATGTAGCTCTAACTCGTCACCTGTTGGCCCGGCAGCATCATTCTGTCAAAGCGAGTGGGAGGTGAGCGGTGCGCCAACTCACACCCCCTTCCTTCTCCCCCACCCACCAACCCACTCTGCCAGCAGAGGGCGCTCGTTCCTCACATCACCTTTGCCCCACGTCACCGACCACCTCACGGTTGGCCGTTGGGTCACGAAATGTTTTAGAGGGAATTTGAAAAATATAGACATTCCGTTGTCGAATGATCACAATGTAAGAGTTAAGCGAAAAATTATTTCAAAATAACACGGGGTCAAATTTCAAAACGCTTCACGCCTTTGACCTCGACCGCACTCGAAAATATAGTTCGTCGGGTCTGGTACTAGTGGCACGGTAAATGCTAAACAGTGGTGTATTTGTTGCCAAACTGCGAATTTTCCTTCGATTAGATCCATTTAATTTTCGCGTATGAAGGATAATTCTGATGGTTAAATTTTACGTGGGGCAGAGGGACTATGGCGCAAGAGTAACGCCCTCTGCCGGGAGATCGCCACCCACCCCATCTCCTTCTCTCCCGCTCCCTACCCCCTCACCCACCCACCGCCACCCCCTATCCCACATCCACCAACTCACCCCCATCCCACTCTCCCGCTTCCCTACCCCCACCCACCCCCACCCCCCTCTCCCCCATCCACCCACTCACGCCCCATCCTCCTATCCCCCTTCCCCTACCCCCTCACCCCCCACCCCCACCCCCTCTCTCCCATCCACCCACTGACCCCCTACCCCCCTCTCCCCCTTCCCATACACCCTCACCCCCCACCCCCAACCCCTTCTCTCCCATCCACCCATTCAACCCCCACCCCCCTCTCCCCCTTCCCCTACCAAAGGGGTTGATGTCAAAGTCAAGCTTACACTGTGTTTGCGGTGCGCTCAATTTGCAGGGCAATCACCACGGAATTGTATTCAATGTACAGTTGTGTACTCGCGCGTTCTGTTGTCGAAAAATCAGGTTCGCAAAGGAGAACGGAATACCAATACGCTGAGAGAATTGTATCGCTTTTCTAGAACAATACAATTACTTTCAACTCCACCGCTAACCCTTTTTGTGCTTTCAAATGTCTTGTCATCCAATTGTTTTACTGTTCAACTCAATTCAAAAGAAGTGTGACCGAACTATTCGTTTTAGAGGTTTTTAGAGACTGGGGGTGGGATCGGCACTCACCACCCCATCCCACCTCCCACACAATAATACTATTGATTCCATCACTCACAATGCAATAGCAATGGGATTCTTCTTATTCCGGTCAAGCGTTTTGTTTATGTCAAAAGTTGATCAAGCACCTACAACGCAATAAATATTGGTTGAGTGTACCATGCCCTGGAATTCTCACCCACACCACATACCAGCAGAGAATAAACGTCACTGAGAAAGAAGGACACTGAGAATGAACGTCACTGAGACTAGACGCAACTGAGAATGAACGTCACTGAGAATGAACGTTACTGAGAATGAACGTCACTATGAATGAACGTCACTGAGAAAAAAGGTCACTGCGAATGAACGTCACTGAGAATGAACGACACTGAGAATGAACGTCACTATAAATGAACGTCACTGAGAATAAAGGTCACTGCGAATGAACGTCACTGAGAATGAACGTCACTGAGAATGAACGTCACTGAGAATGAACGTCACTGAAAATGAACGTCGCTGAGAATGAACGTCACTATGAATGAACGTCGCTGAGAATGAACGTCACTGAGAATGAACGTCACTGAGAATGAACGTCACTGAGAATGAACGTCACTGAAAATGAACGTCGCTGAGAATGAACGTCACTATGAATGAACGTCGCTGAGAATGAACGTCACTGAGAATGAAGATCACTGAGAATGAACGTCACCGAGAATGAACGTCACTGAGAATGAACGTCACTGAGAATGAACGTCACTATGAATGAACGTCACTAAAAATAAAGGTCGCTGAGAATGATCGTCACTGAGAATGAACATCACTGAGACTAAACTTCAATGAGAATTAACGTCACTGAAAATGAACATCATTGGGAGTAAACTTCACTGAGAATGAACGTCACTGAGAGTAAACTTCACTGAGAATGAACGTCACTGAGAGTGAACATCACTGAGAATGAACGTCACTGAGAGTAAACTTCACTGAGAATGAACGTCACTGAGAATGAACATCACTGAGAATGAACGTCACTGAGAATGAACGTCACTGAGAATGAACGTCAATGAGAATGAACGTGAATGATATTTAGACCCGCTTCGCTCTATGTGGTGCCATTATGATAGCTACAGACGGCCAAACATCCCCGCATGAGGGACGACCCCGCATACCGCATCAGCCCATATAGCAGCTGGCACAGATGGTCTAAATGTTTGCATTGAAATAATTGTAGACACGAATGCTTTTAGTGACCAGAATTGTGTATTATTGCAGTGGGTTATTTCAAACGAGAGCACCGTGATAGTTTAGTAACAATACTTCGATCAGCAGACATATGCCTTACTGCTGTCAAAACCGGTGCAGCGCACATAATGCCAGTTGACACTCGACTTTTTTTGGTAACAGAACGAAACCGTGTGACAAGCCGCATTCAAACAGTTTTGCTGATTATGCCGTACGTCAAAATATTAAGGAATAGTTTTATCCGAAATTAGTGGAAAACTGACCCACTATATTTCACGTATGTAACGTTTTGTGCCCGTGGCAAGATATCACAGCCAACCAGTTATGAGTAAAGAGACAGAACTTTTCCCTTAGACATGTAAGATACAGTATATATGCACAGATACACGCAACAGTTTTAAAAATAAATTGTTGCGCCGGTGTACCGCCAACCGCCCCCCCCCCCTCCCCGCCCGGGTGCTACCCCACTAGGCCGTGAGTGTTGGGGTGGAAGGCTGATGTTATATGAGCGTGAGACAAGGAAATCCAGGGGGTCAAGTCATATATTCTGCCCCCAACCGCCTCCTCTTCTACTCTCTCCTCTTCTACCGCTCTCTTCTGCCCCCCCCCCCCTCCAACCCCTCCCCGCTACATACAGATTGGCAACGAGTCGGTCCTCTACGGCAAGTGGTATGAATGTGGTATTGTTAAAATTAATGACATAGTTGGAAATGACAATTGTTTTTTGTCCGAGGTTGAACTGGTAGAGAAATATGGGGTACATTTACACTTTCTGGAGTCTTATAGTATTAGACAAGCAATTCCTCGTGGCTGGAGAACACGCCTGCAAAATAGAAACTGTCTCCACTCCTTGCACCATTTGGATCTGTTATCTCTTTCGTGTAAATCTCTCTACGATATACTTTCTTCTCGCCCATTAAGTTGTGTACAGATGAACAAGTGGCTTGATGTATTTTCGTTCCACGAATCAGATTGGGGCAAAATATGTTCCCTGCCTTTTAAATGTACCTTTGAAACCAAACTACAATCCTTTCAATATTCAATTCTTTACAGGTTTGCTCCCCACAACAAATATCTAAACACAATTGGGCTGGCGGAGAGTGGTTTGTGTGATTCATGCTCAGAGGTAGATACACTCATTCACAGATTCAGCGACTGTATCGCAGTACGTAGATTCTGGAATGCCCTCACAGAGTGGTGGCACCTAGCCACATCTGATACTGTAGCCGCTTCTACTAAGACAATCATTTTAGGATCCTACGATCAACCGGTCTATTCCATAAATAGTGCGTTCCTTTTAGCCAAATATTATATTCACGTATCTAAGTGTAAATCTGAGCCTATCAGGCTAAATTCTTAAATATCCAAGCTAAAATATCATATAACAAACGAGCAGTATATCCTGTGTAAAAAAAATCAGTTAAAAGTCGTCATGTCTCGATGGGAGAAACTTTTATTTCTTATATCCTAATTGCCATGTATGTGTTAATGTATTACCACAATCTCTTCTCATGTCTGTAACGCATCAAGGAAATAAAAAAAAAAAAAAAAAAAAAAAAAAAAAAACTCCCCGCTACCTCACCCCCAGCTCTCCATCTCGTCTAGCCCCCCCCCCACCCCATCCAATCCGCCCAATCCGCTCTTTTCATCATGACCCACTTGCTGGGATCCACACGTAACAGTTTGTGTCGAGGTCAAGGTCATAGACTTATGACGCAATATCACCAGGACACTAGCTCGGTTGGCAACGCGGATGGCCGCCGACCTTCCTCGCTTTGTCCTGTTTTGCACAGCTAGATAGATGGCTGCCCTGTGAGCTGTCGTGACGCTAGTAAATACCTCATAAATGTCCTAAGCTAGACATTTATTGTTCAGAAAGTATTGAGTGACGAATATCACATGCCCAGCTGTTCTGACTAAATGTTAATAGCTTGTTGATGGGGGATGGGGGGTTGGGGGTGGTGGTCTATCCTTATGCCATACCCTATACCAGGATGTGTGATAATCCATGGTGCATGGGGTAGGAGGCTGGCATGAGCACTCTCTGCCTTGGAGTCACTCCCGCTAGGGGCGCCAGGGCGGCGCTGCGCAAATTGGACAAATGCGCCGCACATTTCTACAAATCAGTACCCGGGACGTACCCAGCCTATGCCTAATAACACACCGTATCAGTTTAGCAACGAACAGGCTTTCGTCTCAGTTACTACTTCACTATGTCCAAATGATACGGAGGCCTATCCGCACAATATGGGGATCTTTTCTCACAAAAAATGCCCTGTCTGTCACTGTCAGGCGTTACGTCACCAGATTTGTATAACAGCCCCCCCTCCCCCCCCCCCCCCTTTCGTTCCTGTCCCACGACTATGAGAACATCCTAGTAAAGGCCTTATGTTACGAAAGCTATTGACATTATCAAGAGTCGTTTACTGCATTAGACTAGCCCATGTCACTGGGATACTTTCAATCAAATATTGGTTTCCGTAGGACGATTGAAGCCCTGCCACAATGGACCACCTCACTAAACGTAGTTCCAATTTTGCCACCGTGAGGCGCCACTGCATGTGCAATGCATTCTGGGTATTATTTTGGTCTTTGCGATAATGTCAAGATGGCGTCATCGCCTGACAACGTATTTTGTAGACATTTAAACGGGAAATAGTGTTTTCTGTGCAACGGAAAATTACGTAATCTGAATTTAAGTTAGATGTGCTAATTAATGTTATACATGCCTTGCCAATAACGTGGAAATATAATATTTATCTCCATAGAAAAAGTCACGTTAACACCAAAATATTTCCCATAATTGTTTGTGCCAGTCTCGATTTTTCCAAGATGGCGTATAACTGCGAAGTCGTGTATGAAGACGCTATGTCGCCTGGAGTATCGCCCTCAAGACGCGGGGTTGTTATCCTACACATTGATAGACATTTACACGGGTGGGATTCGAGCCACGCACCGGCCGCTTAGGCTGCCCCGGCTGAGCATTCTCGATATAGCCTAGGTGGCCTCCCTGGTGTCGTGGTTAGCGCACTAGACCGCAGATCATTAGATACTGGGTTCGAATCCGGGCCTGGGCGCCTAATTTGGGGCATAGTTTATCCATTTATCATTCATCGAACCGTGAGGTCCCTTGGCCCTGGTGTAGCCATTGTGGGCACAGAAGGGGAATAACAATTATACTTATGTTAAATAATACCTATGTTTAATAATAGTAAAAATATCCGATTGGTAAATACGACGTCGTTCTCAACTTTAATGAAATTGATATATGCCCTGATATTATCCTTTTTATTTCATTTATAAATCGAAATAAACACCATCGCAGTTTGACATCTTCGGGAGTGGAGGGTGGCCTGGAGGAGGGTGAGAAGGGGAGAGTTAATTTAAAAGCTCATATGAGATCATAACGGGCACTTACAATGCTATGCTACTTCACGTGGGGACAGTGATGAAGGTGTTACCAAGCCCATGAAGGCGTCACCATATCATAACGCATCCATGATGGTTGGCAGTCGTCACATGCTCATCACGCTTAGTTAAAGCTGCTATTACAACAAACTTGGCTATCTTCGTAACTTCAGAGCGAGGCGTGTTTAAACGGGACCGATTACCGTGAAGCCCGCTAAGAGAATTTGACCGATATTCATAAGATCGTGCCTTCTGTTTTTAAGTAAAAAATAAGTAAGTAAGGATAAGACTTTTTAAGTACAAGACATTTATAATGAATGATACACTACCGGACGCATTCCACCCGCCATCCCCCTTCCCCCGGAAGGCACTGCCTATAGTTAGGTACATTCATATGTGCCTCCCAAATGACCCCTTTTTTCGCCGTTTTTCTCTGAATCTCCGGAGCTGAAACCTCTCGCCCCTCTGAGACTGAAGTTGTTCAAAAATTGCAGCTTTTGTCTATATATTCCAGATGATACCGAACGTGTGCAAATAATTAACCTTGATATATTTTGCCATGACTGTCAGTGTCTATTTTGGAAGCTTATTTTGAACCAACATATTTTTAAATTACCACAAAATCTCGCACTTTTGTCTCGGTCTCCATATATGCCCCCTATATGGCATGGGCGGCCCACCCCTACCACAGTAATAATCTGGTGCTTCACGGGACGCTTCCATCGTTATAGAACAAGGGAAAATGATTAAGTGCTGTCAATAGACCGATTCGGGCTTTCAATCATTTACTGACGCCACTGCTGATTTTATCCTATGATATGATGAAAACAGGTGCGTTATGTCGGAGAAACTAGTCAGCACACCTACCATCAACTATGGTTGTCAATATCATACTCACGCTTAAAGAAAAGGGACTCCAGCGTGGGCGGGGCTTAGTGTCGGAGTATGGATCTGTCTATTGTTCTTCTTTGTCGGTGCGTGGTGAGTCCTTCATCTTGGCCCGTGACACAGGCCTTGACTACTTGACCCGTTGACCCGTGATAACTGTCTAACATAAGCGGGGTATGTTGGCTGGGCGGGTAAGGGGGTGTCCTGGGGGTAGAGATAGGCCTGCGAGGTCAAGTACCCCCATGCAGTACAAGTATTAATTTTGATGATGTTAGCATGAACGGAATGGTGGGGAGGTGCGTTACATGCTCACGCTAATTATGTGTTGCATCTGCTGTGTTAATAATCCCCCTCCGTGTCCCGCCCCACAAACCTTGCCCTGGGGCCGATCCAGGGGGGGGAGGGTGGTGCAGGGGGGGGGCGCCCCCCTTTTAGGGCCGAAATTTATATTTATACCATTTAACATATGAAAACCAAAACCCGCCCCCCGTATCCAGCATATCTGGATCCGAACCTGACACCGGCCCCCCTATTTAGATTTCTGGATCCGCCCCTGTTGCCGGCGCAACAATAAGCGTTATCCATGGTTTGTCGTTCAAAGAAAAGGAACACAACACTGTAAGACGATGTTATTTTATAAAAATACTAAGTAACATGACATCGAATATTGTATTACATACTATTAAATTACCATTCATGGGAATGTCAATTGATTTCAGAGCAGCTTAATTAAGCGACACATTGCTCTCGTTTTGGCTTCACTCTTAGGCCGAGAACCTGCCATGACAATGCAGATTATTGCATCGGATTTGTGATATCACGCGTCAAACCGCACTTTTTTATCGATGCGCTTAGGAGATACACACACGCCATTTATCACAAGCACACTTTACACCATTTATCGCATCGCACTTTGCGTCATTTATCACAACGTTAAACTTAGTGTTGCACGTTTTTTGCGCGGAATGGAAAGTGTCAAGAAACCCTGGTGTGGTTTCCCGGCCGTCAAGTGCTGTTGAATAAAATTTCATCCATATCACCCATCTACGAAGTAACGTTCCAGCATGTCTCACACAGCCATTGGCATCGCGTTCATCACATTTCGTCATAAAAGTTACGTACGACAATCCGGCATGAAAATGGCAGGACAGTGAAGACAAGACGAGGTTTTGTAGTGTGTAGTTCCATAGAAAAATGCAAAAAAAGTTGTATCACTTGAACATTGTCCACTTTACTTTTAAGTTATCAGTTATCAGTGTATGATCTTGAATTTGGTTTTACCGTCATAGACAGATCAGTGGTGTGCAAATTTATCACATCATACCTCTAATACAAGGCCTTGCTGATATTCACCAAGTGTCAAAGTATCATAATGTAACATGAATGTAACTATTTTAGCATACATAAATATATATGTTTTCAAAATGACGTGACGTCACACAGCTAGGTTGTCTGCGATGTCCCCGGCACAGAGCGTTACGCTTGCGCCATAGTGATGTGAGGAACGAGCTCCCTCTGTCGGCAGAGTGGGTTGTCTGCTCACGCCGCGTGTCACGTGATGTGGACGCTCTGGTCGTGACGTCAGAGCCTCCCTTGCCACTGGACGGTGGTTGGTTGGTTCCCCGTTGGATCCGGGGCACCAGCCACATACTGCACTCTGGTGCCATCGCTACCATTAGCCTTGAATACCAAACAGAATGAATACATGAGTCTTCGTCACGTAAAAATTTACACATTTTCATGTGCTTATTATGAAATGCATACATTATAAAAGCAAGGCGCCTGCACATTACAATATATAACAATGCATTAACTCGACAAGAAAACGACTAACGGGTTGCACAACCGGACGTGACGTCACATTACGTCCAAGGAAAAGGATGTGACACGCGGTGTGATGCATAACTCTTTTCCAAAGAGGACGAGGGAACTCAGGGATGGATCCGAACTGCCGGGATCCTGCTTTTTAAGGGAAAAATGCAGTTTTTTCAATCTAAAATTTAGGCGATCTGAGGGCCCCCCCTCTCTCTTCGCCCCGGTCGTTCAAAAAATTTGGACCCCCCCCCCCCCGGTTGTCTATTTGGTGTATCCCAAGGTCGCAATTTTGTTCACAGCCGCAACTCCCCTGACATAAGCTTCCAATGGACTCCTCCTTTTTCAAATTGATGCAACCGCCCCTGGAACAATATGTCTCTCCTACCCACCCAGATAGTTTCCGCACTCGATTCGCTTACCGATGGTTGGCAACACATGGATTTTCCTCCAAGGGCTGAACATAAGCCGCACAGGATTATTGCTGTAGTGCTGCATAGCAGCGACAAACAAATCAATGACAGGAAACTCTGAAAAGAAATCATAATTTAATGATAACGATCTACCTGTGGATGTTACAGAATGGTTGACTTTCGTGTGATTTCATTGTAAGGACGTGCACATGCTCTACACTTTTAGATAGAACATGTAAACTCTTATTATATTCAGATATTGCCCACATCATAGAAATAGTGTTCTCCGTGAGTTTCTAACTGTCGTCTTAGCTGGATATTAAGCTCTATAGATACTTCAAACCGCCAGACCTAGACTACCGTAAAACCGCCGTTGCGTATTCATGCGGTGTGTGTGTGCAGGACTCACAACCCCGCCGTGTGTCTATTTATAGAAACGCTTTAGCACGCGCTGACAGTTCTACGGTACTAAAGCGGCCGGCATTGCTGGGCCTGCAAACCACAACGCCATGCAGCGGGAAAAACGGTGGTTAAAATGATATGAGCCGCACATTTCTCGCGTAGCTGTATAATAGTATAAATATATTCTCACGTAGTCCTGTAGGATATGGCAAGAAATTTGATACAAAACAATGTTGGTGTGTTTGTTACATGGCCCTACTAAGGGTACATTATATCATTAGGATAAAATACAACAGCGTTAAACACGAAGCAAATGACAACCCCACATAATGTATAATGTGGAACATACACAAAATAAGCCCAAGGCTCAGTTAACAAACACGTAATACTTGTTAATTTGTTTGTTATATTGATTTACTATCGTTCTGAGGCCAAATGTCCAGACCCTATATACATAAAAGCTTCAATATGAAATAAGTATTATAAACGTTCAACATTATGCACGAAGGCTTAATTAAATATTACACAAACATATAGTAGAACATATCTTCAATATGTTGCATAAAGTCTTAAACATATTGCCTACAGTCTTCAATATATTACATATTACATATTACATAAGTCTTCAATGTTATAAATGAAATCGGATAAAATCGTTATGACTGGACTTAAGATCTTCAATATTATACATGCAAGCTTCAATATTCCGCGAATGGCTCTAAGTAATGTACTTACCCCCTTCATATCCAGACCACTTTCATTGCTGATCCCGACGAAACACATAACGACGTTGGCGAGTTCCAGAAACATGGACATGATGCAGAGACTCATCATAGCCCTAATCATGCAGCGGGTCTTCCGCCTCCCCGCCCCGACCGACAGTCCCCCAGCGATGACACTCTGTGTCAAAATACAACGGGCATTATTGCTACGATAAAAAGGCCGTGACTGGCATCATTGTCCAATCACCCTAGCAATCATTACAAGCCACTAGGAGCATCGTTTGATCGAAAGTCTTGAGGAATAATACAAATTGATTACAACAGCATTGTTGCATCAACAGTGTGAACCGGGGAAATAATTTGTGTCAAGGATCTGATGCGCGGATTTCACCAAAGAGTGACGCTATTTTCAGTCACCGATATTCATTAATATTTCCTTGGCTTCAAAATCCATATGCCGAAGGTTGCGCTATGAATAAAAAAGACGTCACTTCTTACACATCAGGCTATCTGAAGGTGTAATGTAAGCGCCGAAGGGTTATATTCGCTTTTATTTACGTTGGTATATTATCGTATCACGGCCTTGACGCATTATCGGTTGCGAAGTTGATTTCGGTGTATGTTTGTACGCATCAGGGCATTGACGCATTATTGGTTGCGAAGTTGATTTGGAAGGTGTAGGGATGGACTTTGAAAGAGGAAACTGAGCGAGACAATCATTATGATGGTGTTGCGAGCAGCCTTGTAGAATACTAACCAGTAAAGGAACATGGAACACGAGACATCTCAGAAAGTATATAATTTGGTAAGCAGGATTTCGTTTCGTGTTTGTGTGCACTGGGTAAAATTATGGATATGCAAATTATGATGTATGATATTATGCCGGGAAAACTGCTTGAGTCTTACTGAAGACCAACTATGTCAAGATTTCTCGTAACTTTATAGATAAGTTACTCTACATATTAGCTAGAGTATATATCACGTTTTTACAGTTAATCACAGCATAGCATAGTACAGCACAGAGTATTTAAACAAAAGAAAGGAACTCAGCTGTAATTGTAAAGGGATATCATCATCATCCTCATCCTCATCCTCATCACTGCAAGAAGTATAAATGATTCAAACCACGAGAAGAAGTTTCTGTGCATTATGAAATGCAGCCTCACATGGAAAATACATGCAATATGCGGTTTCCTTCAACAACGTAAGGGTCTATTATACTCACGAAACAAGGACACCAGATGGCACTTCCAATGGAGAAAAAGTTGTTTTCGTATTGCCATGATCGATCGTCGTTGATGACGAGGCCGGCGATGCCGAAACAAATGTTTCCAATGGCAACGGTGAGGATGATGCATCCGAAGAGGCGGGCGTTGTGGCCGGCGAACTTGTCGTATACGTCGTAGCGATGGTTAACCCATGGAACGTGCACAAACACAATCTGGGGGGCTACCCCTGGGGTGGGCAGCGGCGCTTGGCCCGTCGACATCGTCGCAGTGATCAGCTGAAAGAATGGGGGGAGGTGATGGTGATGGTGACTCTGGTGACGCTGGTGATGGCTATGGTGGTGATGGTGACGGTGGTGATGGTGACGGTGACGGTGAAGGTGACGGTGACGGTGACGGTGACGGTGACGGTGACGGTGACGGTGACGGTGACGGTGACGGTGGTGGTGATGGTGACGATGGTGGTGATGGTGATGGTGATGGTGATGGTGATGGTGATGGTGATGGTGATGGTGATGGTGATGGTGACGGTGACGGTGATGGTGATGGTGATGATGATGGTGATGGTGATGGTGATGATGATGGTGATGGTGATGGTGATGGTGATGGTGATGGTGGTGATGGTGGTGATGGTGGTGATGGTGGTGACGATGGTGGTGATGGTGGTGATGGTGACGGTGATGGTGATGGTGATGGTGACGATGGTGACGATGGTGGTGATGGTGAGGGCGATGGCGATGGCGTGGGTGGCGGTGACGGGGACGATGGGGATAGTGACGGTGGTGGTGGTGGTGATGGTGATGATGGTGGTAATGGTGATGGTTACGGTGATGGTGATGGTGACGATGGTGGTGGTGGTGGGGGTGGTGATTGTGACGGTGACGATGGTGGTGGTGATAGTGATGGTGACGGTGACGATGGTGATGGTGATGGTGACGGTTGCGGTGACATGAATCCAGGTCCTTATCAAAAGGTATAATATACACCATCTCCTCTCCAGAGAAAGGCTATTTTGATACTAGTCTTACAATTAACTGAATACAGACGAAAATGATTCACATTTCGTGGAATCCTTTAATCTCGTCAACACGCTACAAGTACAAGGAGGTCAGATATTGAAGACAAAAACTTACCCGACCGTACGGCGGTTTGTATAGAGGCTCTGTCCAAACTGCTTAGCCACAATACTCTAGCCAACATCTTGCATCTATAGGCAGATGCATGGCCGTTTTATAGACAAGTCCTGGGTCCAAATTACGCCGGAATCATAGCTTCGACATGAGTAATTCTGCTTGCCAGTATTTCGGTGGCAGAAGAGCTTGCCAGATAGCATGGGGCGTGTAGGTCTTATCTTGACGACGGTTTTGTGGGGCTGATTCACGAAGGCTGATTATGTAGGCCGACCGTACTTTGAACTTGCCCCACACCTGGTATGATGACCGGCAACTAATCAAATGATAAGCGCCACGTGGTCACCAAATATCGCCCGTTATCTCCATTTGTTGTTTGTGTATCTCGATTCATGCAGCGTCATCCATGCAAGGTGTGCATTGCGATATCTCAGACTCTTTACATTATAAATGTTGTTTGGCATTGAGTGCTACGCTACCTTATGATAAACTGTCAAATGAAGGCTACGTTACCTTATGATATAAAGTGTCGAGTAAAGGCTACGTTACCTTATGATATAAACTGTCGAGTGAAGGCTACGTTACCTTATGATATAAACTGTCGAGTGAAGGCTACGTTACCTTATGATATAAACTGTCCAATGAAGGCTACGTTACCTTATGATATAAACTGTCGAGTGAAGGCTACGTTACCTTATGATATAAACTGTCGAGTGAAGGCTACGTTACCTTATGATATAAAGTGCCGAGTGAAGGCTACGTTACCTTATGATATAAACTGTCCAATGAAGGCTACGTTACCTTATGATATAAACTGTCGAGTGAAGGCTACGTTACCTTATGATATAAACTGTCGAGTGAAGGCTACGTTACCTTATGATATAAAGTGTCGAGTAAAGGCTACGTTACCTTATGATATAAACTGTCGAGTGAAGGCTACGTTACCTTATGATATAAACTGTCGAGTGAAGGCTACGTTACCTTATGATATAAACTGTCCAATGAAGGCTACGTTACCTTATGATATAAACTGTCGAGTGAAGGCTACGTTACCTTATGATATAAACTGTCGAGTGAAGGCTACGTTACCTTATGATATAAAGTGCCGAGTGAAGGCTACGTTACCTTATGATATAAACTGTCCAATGAAGGCTACGTTACCTTATGATATAAACTGTCGAGTGAAGGCTACGTTACCTTATGATATAAACTGTCAAATGGGTGCTACGTTACTATGTGAATTAAACTGTCCAATGAAGGCTACGTTAGCTTATGATATAAACTGTCCAGTGAAGGCTACGTTACCTTATGATATAAACTGTCGAGTGAAGGCTACGTTACCTCATGATATGAACTGTCAAATGGGTGCTACGTTACCTTCTGATTTAAACTGTCCAATGAAGGCTACGTTAGCTTATGATATGAACTGTCCAGTGAAGGATACGTTACCTTATGATATAAAGTGTCGAGTGAAGGTTACGTTACCTTATGATATAAACTGTCCAATAAAGGCTACGTTACCTTATGACATAAACTGTCCAATGAGAAAATAGCGCCAATGGAGGCTACGTTACCTTATGATATAAACTGTCCAATGAAGGCTACGTGACCTTATGATATAAACTGTCCAATGAAGGCTACGTTACCGTGTGATATAAACTGTCCAATGAAGGCTACGTTACCTTATGATATAAACTGTCCAATGAAGGCTACGTTACCGTGTGATATAAACTGTCAAATGAAGGCTACGTTACCTTATGATATAAACTGTCCAATGAAGGCTACGTTACCTTATGAGATAAACTGTCCAATGAGCGTTACGTTACCTTATGAAATAAACTGTCCAGTAAAGGCTACGTTACCTTATGATATAAACTGTCCCATGAGTGTAATATGCTCTACCACCCCTCCCCCAGCTCGATCCCTCCGCCTCCTCCTCCCTTGCCCTCTCAGATTCACCCATCACCCCAGCTTTCCCTCTCTAACAATGATTTCTCACCCCCCCGCCTTCCCCCTCCGCCTCCGCCTCCACCCCTTTGCTCTTTCAGGTTCACCCATGACACCAAACTTTGCCAGTTCAATGATGATACCACCCCCCCCCCCCAGCTCCCACATCTCCGCTGAACCTGAGCCTCGTTTGTCTTTCTATATCTACCCACTGCCCCCTGCCTACCCGCCCCCAGCTTGCCTCCCTGCCCCCAGCCCGCCCGCCCAAAGCCTGCCCGCCCCCAACCTGCCCTCCCCTAGCCTACTACCCCCAGCTTGCCCGCCCGCCCTCAGCCTGACCCCCTAACCCCCAGCCTGCCCGCCCCCAGCCTGCCCGCTCTTAGCCAGACCCCCCATCCTGCCTACCTCCAGCTTGCTTGCATCCAGCTGCCCGCCCCCAGCTTGCTAGCCCCCAGCCTGCCCGACTTCATCCTGCCTGCCCCCAGTCTGTCCGCCCCCAGCTTGCCTGCCATCAGCTTGCCCGCCTGCCCTCAGCTGACCCCAGCCTGCCCGCCCCCATCCTGCCTGCCCCCAGCTTGCCCGCCCCCAGCTGGCCTGCCACCAGCTTGCTAGCCCCCAGCTTGCCCGCCCCCCGCTTGCCCGCCCCCATCCTGCCTGCCTGCAGCTTGCCCGCTCCCAGCCTGCCCGCTCCCAGCTTCCCTGCCACCAGGTTGCCCGCCCCCAGCTTTCCTGCCACTAGCCTGCCCGCCCCCAGCGTGCCTGCCCCCAGCCTGCCCGCACTTAGCAAGAAATCCCATCCTGCCCGCCCCCAGCTTGCTTGCTTCCAGCCTGCTGGCCCCAAGCTTGCCTGCCCCCAGCCTGCCCGCCCCCAGCTTGCCTTCCCCCAGCCTGCCCGCACTTAGCAAGAACCCCCATCCTGCCCGCCCCCAGCTTGCTTGCATCCGGCCTGGCCGCCCCCAGCTTGCTTGCATCCAGCCTGCCCGCCCCCAGCTTGCCTGCCATCAGCCTGCCCGCCCCCAGCTTGCCTGACCCCGGCCTGCCCGCACTTAGCAAGAACCCCTATCCTGCCCGCCCCCAGCTTGCTTGCATCCAGCCTGCCCGCCCCCAGCTTTTCTGCCCCCAGCCTCCCCGCCCCCAGCTTGCCTGCCCCCAGTTTGCCCGCCCCCGGCTTGTCTGCCCCCAGCCTACCCGCCTCCAACTTGCCTGCCACCAGCCTGCCCGCCCCCAGCTTGCTTGCCTCCAGCCTGCCCGCCCCCGGCTTGTCTGCCCCCAGCCTCCCCGCCCCCAGCTTGTTTGCCTCCAGCATGCCCGCCCCCAGGTTGTCTGCCCCCAGCCTGCCCGCCCCCAGCTTGCCTGCCCTCAGCCTGACCCCAGCCTGCCCGCCCCCATCCTGCCTGCCCCCAACCTGCCCGCGCCCAGCTAGCCTGCCCCCAGCCTGCCCGCACTCAGTCAAACCCCCCATCCTGCCCGCCCCCAGCTTGCCTGCTCTCAGCTTAACCCCAGCCTGCCCGCCCCCATACTGCCTGGCCCCAGCTTGCCCGCCCCCAGCTTGTCTGCCCCCAGCCTCCCCGCCCCCAGCTTGCCTGCCACCAGCCTGCCCGCCCTCAGCTTGCTTGCCACCAGCCCGCCCGCCCCCAGCTTGCCTGCCCCCAGCCTGCCTGCCCCCAGCTTGTCTGCCACCAACCTCCCCGGCCCCAGCTTGGCTGCCCCCAGCCTGCCCGCCCCCAGTTTGCATGCCACCAGCCTGCTCGCCACCAGCCTGCACGCCCCCAGCT
The DNA here is from genome assembly GCA_964019135.1 of Arenicola marina. NCBI lineage: Eukaryota > Metazoa > Annelida > Polychaeta > Arenicolidae > Arenicola > Arenicola marina. The sequence continues at coordinate 31,016,951 of OZ025263.1, forward strand.
TGCTTGCCACCAGCCTGCCAGACATGAGTCTGGCCTCCGCCGGGGTCAGCGTCGCTACTCTACCTCTCGCCGTCGCCATGGCAACCATCCTGGCATGCCTTCTGATCCGAAAGTAGGCTGACCCGGAAGTAGACTGACCGGAAGTAGGCTGACCGAAAGCATGCTGACCAGAAGTATGCTGGTCGGAAGTATGCTGATTGGAAGTAGGCGAACCGAAGTAGGCTAACCGAAAGTAGCCTGACCGGAAGTAGGCTGACCGGAACCATACTGCTTTGTGCTCGTATGACGGATTGGAATTCGACTAAACATTCCCGAGAGCGCAATATGCACACCTCCCCCCCCCCCCCCACCCCCCGCTACACGGTCTCCCCTACCAACCCATGTAATGACAGTTATAAACTATACACTATGAACTATAAACTACGATTGTTTTGTACAGTAAGGCTTGGATCAAATAGACGATGCATTCATGATGCGCGCAAAGCGGTGTGATAAATAGTACAATGCTAATTAGATTTCTTTTATTTCTTTGATTTCTGTGGCGATTAATTCATGCGTAGCTCTTGTACTTACGGATGAGTGATTCTGGATGTAGATACAGTAGTAGTACAGTTTTACCTGTAGTTTCTACAACATGCGAAACCAACATGAGATTCCATATAATCCCCGTTGCTAATTACGACGAAACTTTATTTCAGCCAAAGAATGTGCATATTTGCTTTTGTTGATTTATATCTTATGGCATATTATCGGGGCTTATGTAGTAACTAATTTCCGTAGCTTTGGAGTCACTTAGGTACTTTCCCAGGACTGAAACTATGTTAAAGGTCATGATGTTCTGTTCCACAAACCTAGCACCCCGACACTAATCTAGTATTTGTGTATATTTGGCTAGAATAATGTCGCCCGCTCTATTGGGAATGTAATACTATGCAACAGGTTTGCAGATAATCATCATTTTATTGCTGTCAAGCTGAGATCAATTGCGCGACCCGAGATAAGCTTTGTCAAGAAAACAATGGTAAATTTGCCTGTGACTTAAAAATAAATAAAAAACAGAATTGTTCTCCATTCTTCTTATTTGTGCGATGTCACCCCACGACCTAGTAGGTGGCGCTTGCGGCAAGTGTCGAGTTTGCTCCGGATAACATGACGTCGCACCAGATGACATGACGTCACATAAGATATCATGACGTCACACCGGATAACATGACGTCACACCAGCCGACATGACGTCACACCAGATGACATGACGTCACACCGGAGAGCATGAAGTCACACCAGATGACATGACGTCACATCGGATATCATGACGTCACGCCGCATAACATGACATCACACCAGCTGACATGACGTCACACCAGATGACATGACGTCACACCGGAGAGCATGTCGTCACACCAGATGACATGACGTCACATCGGATAGCATGTGTGGGATGGGATTTTAACCAGGCTTACTTATTATACTTATGTTTAATAATACTTATGTTTAATAATAGCAAAAATATCCGATTGGTAAATACGACGTCGTTCTGAACTTTAATGAGATGATATATGCCCTGATTTTCTCCTTGTTATTTCATTTATAAATCAAAATAAACACCATCGCAGTTTGACATCTTCGGGAGTGGAGGGTGGCTTAGGGGAGGGTGAGAGGGGGAGGGTTAATTTAAAAGATCATATGAGATCATAACGGGCACTTACAATGCTATGCTACTTCACGTGGGGACAGTGATGAAGGTGTTACCAAGCCCATGAACGCGTCATCATATCATAACGCACCCATGATGGTTGGCAGTCGTCACATGCTCATCACGCTTAGTTAAAGCTGCTATTACAACAAATTTGGCTATCTTCGTAACTTCAGAGGGAGGCGTGTTTAAACGGGACCGATTACTGTGAAGCCCTCTAAGAGAATTTGACCGCTATTCATAAGATTGTGCCTTTTATTTTTAAGTATAAAATAAAGTAAAAAATAAGTAACTAAGGATAAGACTTTTTAAGTATAAGACACTTATAACGAATGACACACTACCAGACGCCTTCAACCTGCCACCCCCTCCCCCCGGAGGGCACTGCCTATAGTTAGGTATATTCAAATGTGCCGCCCAAATGACCTCTTTTTTCGCCGTTTTTCTCTGAATCTCCGGAGCTGAAGTCTCTCGCCCATCTGAGATTGAAGCTGTTTTAAAATTGCAGCTTTTGCCTACATATTCCATATTCGTTGATATCGAACGTGTTCATATAATTACCCTTGATATATTTTGCCATGCCTGTCAGTGTCTATTTTGGATGCGTTATTTTGAACCAACATATTTGTCAATTACCACACAATCTCGCACTTTTGTCTCGGTCTCCATATATGCCCCCTATATGGCATGGGCGGCCCACCCCTACCACAGTAATAATCTGGTGCTTCACGGGACGCTTCCATCGTTATAGAACAAGGGAAAATGATTAAGTGCTGTTAATAGACCGATTCGGGCTGTTAATCATTTACTGACGTCACTGCTGATTTTATCCTATGATATGATGAAAACAGGTGCGTTATGTCGGAGAAACTAGACAAACTCACCATCAACTATGGTTGTCAATTTCATACTCACGCTTAAAGAAAACCGAACCTGATACCGGCCCCCCTATTTAGATTTTCTGGATCCGCCCCTGTTGCCGGCGCAACAGTAAGCGTTATCCATGCTTTGTCGTTCAAAGAAAAGGAAAACCACACTGTAGGACGATGTTATTTTATAAAAATACTAAGTAGCATGACATCGAATATTATATTACATACTATTAAATTACCATTCATGCGAATGTCAATTGATTTCAGAGCAGTTTCTTTTAGCGACACATTGCTCTCGTTTTGGCATGACTCTTAGGCCCAGAACCTGCCATGACAATGCGGATTATTGCATCGGATTTGTGATATCACGCGTCAAACCGCACTTTTTTACCAATGCGCTTAGGAGATACACACACGTCATTTATCACAAAGCACACTTTACACCATTTATCGCATCACACTTTGCGTCATTTATCACAACCTCAAACTTAGTGTTGCACGTTTTTGCGCGGAATAGAAAGTGTCAAGAAACCCTGGTGTGGTTTCCCTGGCGTCAAGTGCTGTTGTATAAAATGGCATTCATATCACCCAACTACGCAGTAACGTTCAGCATATCTCACACAGCCATTGGCATTGCGTTCATCACATTTCGTCATAAAAGTTACGTACGACAATCCGGCATGAAAATGGCAGGATAGTGATAAGAAGACGAGGTTTTGTAGTGTCTAGTTCCATAGAAAAATGCAAATTTGTATCACTTGAACATTGCCCACTTTATTTTTTAGTTATCGGTTATGAGTGTAAGATCTTGAAATAAGTTTTACCGTCATAGACAGATCAGTGGTGTGCAAATTTATCGCATCATACCTCTAATACAAGGCCTTGCTGATATTCACCAAGTGTCAAAGTATCATAATGTAACATGAATGTAACTATTTCAGTATACATAAACATATAGGTTTTCAAAATGAGGTGATATCACACAGCTATGTTGTCTGCGATCTCCCGGCAGAGGGCGTTACGCTTGCGCCAAAGTGATGTGAGGGACGAGCCCCCTCTGTCGGCAGAGTGGGCTGTCTGCTCACGCCACGTGTCACTGGACGGTGGTTGGTTGGTTCCCCGTCAGTATCGTCGGATCCGGGGCACCAGCCACATACTGCACTCTGGTGCCATCGCTACCATTAGCCTTGAATACCAGACAGAATGAACACATGAGACTTCGTCATCTACAAATTTACACATTTCCATGTGCTTATTATGAAATGCATACATTATAAAAGCGAGGCGCCTGCACATTACAATATATAACAATGCATTAACTCTACACGAAAACGACTAACAGGTTGCACAACCGGACGTGACGTTACATCACGTCCAAAGAAAAGGATGTGACACGCGGCGTGTTGCCTAACTCTTTTCCAAAGAGGACGAGGGAACTCAGGGATGGATCAGCACTGCCGGGATCCTCCTTTTTGAGGAAAAATGCCGTTTTTCAATCTAAAATGTAGGCCATCTGAGGGCCCCCCCCCTCTCTTTGCCCGGTCGTTCAAAAAATGTGGACCCCCCCCCCTCCCCCCGGTCGTCAATTTTGTGTGTCCCCAGGTCGCAATTTTGTTCACAGCCTTAACTCCCCTGGTATAAGCTTCCAATGAACCCCACCTTTTTCAAATTAAAGGAAGCGCCCCTGGAACTATCCTATCTCTCCTATCCACCCAGAGAATTCCCGCACTCGATTCGCTTACCGGTGGTTGGCAACACACGGATTTTCCCCCAAGGGCTGAACATAAGCCACACAGGATTATTGCTGTAGTGCTGCATAGCAGCGACAAACAAATCAACGATAGGAAACTCTGAAAAGAAATCATATATTTATTGATTACATTCTACCTGTGGAGGTTACATAATGGTTGCAAATGATGTCTTTCATGTGATTTTATTGCAAGGACGTGCACATGTTCTACACTTTTGGATAGAACATGTAAACTTTTATTATATTCTGATATTGCCCATATATAGAAATAGTGTTCTCCGTGAGTTTCTAACTGTCGTCTTAGCTGGATATTAAGCTCTATGGATACTTCGAACCGCCAGACCTATACTACCGTAGAACCGCCGTTGCGTATTCATGCGGTGTGTGTGTGCAGGACTCACAACCCCGCCGTGTGTCTATATATAGAAACGCTTTAGCACGCGCTGGCAGTTCTACGTTACTAAAGGCCGGCATCGCTGGGCCTGCAAACCACAACGCCATACAGCGGGAAAAACGGTGGTTAAAATGATATGTGCCGCACATTTCTCGCGTAGCTGTATAATAGTATAAATATATTCTCACGTAGTCCTGTAGGATATGGCAAGAGATTTGTTACAATCAACAACAGTGTTGGTGTGTTTGTTATATGGCCCTACTAAGGGTACATTATATCATTAGGATAAAATACAGCTGCGTTAAACACGAAGCAAATGACAACCCCACATAATGTATAATGTGGAACATACAAAAAATAAACCAAAGGCTCAGTAAACAAACACGTAATACTTGTTAATTTGTTTGTTATATTGATTTACTATCGGTCTGAGGCCAAATGTCCAGACCCTATATACATAAAAGCTTCAATATGAAATAAATATTATAAACGCTTCAACATTATGCATAAAGGCTTAATTAAATATTACACAAACATATAGTAGAACATATCTTCAATATGTTGCATAAAGTCTTAAACATATTACCTACAGTCTTCAATATATTACATAAAGTCTTCAATCTCATACATGAAATCTGATAGTCTTCAATGTCATCAATGAAATCTGATAAAATCGTTCATACTAGACATAAGATCTTCAATATTATACATGCAAGCTTCAATATTCCGCGAATGGCTCTATGTAATGTACTTACCCCCTTCATATCCAGACCACTTTCATTGCTGATCCCGACGAAACACATAACGACGTTGGCGAGTTCCAGAAACATGGACATGATGCAGAGACTCATCATAGCCCTAATCATGCAGCGGGTCTTCCGCCTCCCCGCCCCGACCGACAGTCCCCCAGCGATGACACTCTGTGTCAAAATACAACGGGCATTATTGCTACGATAAAAAGGCCGTGACTGGCATCATTGTCCAATCACCCTAGCAATCATTACAGGCCACTAGGAGCATCGTTTGATCGAAAGTCTTGAGGAATAATACAAATTGATTACAACAGCATTGTTGCATCAACAGTGTGAACCGGGGAAATAATTTGTGTCAAGGATCTGATGCGCGGATTTCTCCAAAGAGTGACGCTATTTTCAGTCACCGATATTCATTAATATTTCCTTGGCGTCAAAATCCATATGCCGAAGGTTGCGCTATGAATAAGAAAGACGTCACTTCTTACACATCAGGCTATCTGAATGGAATGGAATGTTGGTGTTTTAGGCCACTTTTGTGCACATACAGGCTAAATTGGGCCAAGGAACCTCCCGAGACGATGAAGGATGAAGGAATGAAACATGCCCCAGATTAGGTGCCCGAGCCCGGATTCGAACCCAGGACCTATTGATCTGCGGTCTAGTGCGCTAACCACTACACCAGGGAGGCCCCCTTCAGGCTATCTGAAGGTGTAATGTAAGCGCCGAAGGGTTATATTCGCTTTTATTTAAGTTGGTATATCATCGTATCACGGCCTTGACACATTATCGGTTGCGAAGTTGATTTCGGTGTAGGGATGGTTTTGGAAAGAGGAAACTGAGCGAGACAGTTATGGTTTTGCGAGCAGCCTTGTAGAATACTAACCAGTAAAGATCAACTATGTCAAGATTTCTCGTAACTTTATAGATAAGTTACTCTACATATTATTGGTATCCTAATTCATATTTAGCATTTAGCTTGAGTATATATCACGTTTTTACAGTTAATCACAACATAGCATAGTGCAGCACAGAATAGTTAAACCAAAGAAAGGAAGTCATCTGCAATTGTAAAAGGATATCATCATCGTCCTCATCCGCATCCTCATCACTGCAAGAAGTATAAATGATTCAAACCACGAGAAGAAGTTTCTGTGCATTATGAAATACAAGCTCACAGGGAAAATACATGCAACATGCGGTTTCCTTCAACAACGTAAGGGTCTATTATACTCACGAAACAAGGACACCAGATAGCACTTCCAAATGAGAAAAAAACGTTTTCGTATTGCCATGATCGGTCGTCGTTAATGACGACGCCGGCGATGCCGAAACAAATGTTTTCAATGGCAACGGTGAGGATGATGCATCCGAAGAGGCGGGCGTTGTGGCCGGCGAACTTGTCGTATACGTCGTAGCGATGGTTGACCCATGGAATGTGCACGAACACAATCTGGGGAGCTACCCCTGGGGTGGGCAGCGGCGCTTGGCCCGTCGACATCGTCGCAGTGATCAGCTGAAAGGATGGGGGGAGGTGATGGTGACGCTGGTGACGCTGGTGATGGCTATGGTGGTGATGGTGATGATGATGGTGATGGTGATGGTGATGGTGATGGTGATGGTGATGGTGATGGTGATGGTGATGGTGATGGTGATGGTGATGGTGATGGTGCTGGTGATGGTGATGGTGACGATGGTGGTGATGGTGACGGTGACGGTGGGGGTGGGGTGGTGATGGTGACGGTGACGACGGTGATAGTGACGACGATTGTGATGGTGATGGTGATGGTGATGATGGTGGCGATGGTGATGGCGATGGCGTGAGTGGCGGTGACGGTGACGATGGTAATAGTGACGTTGGTGGTGGTGGTGGTGGTGGTGATGGTGATGGTGATGGTGATGGTGATGGAGATGATGGTGACGATGTTAGTGATGGTGACGATGGTGGTGATGGTGATGGTTACGGTTATGGTGCTGGTGACGATGGCGGTGGTGGTGGTGGTGATGGTGACGATGGTGGTGGCGGTGGTGGTGATGGTGATGGTGATTTTGATGGTGACGATGGTGGTGGGGTGGTGGTGATGGTGACGGTGACGATGATGGTGGTGATGGTGATGGTGACGGTGACGATGGTGATAGTAACGGTGATGGTGACGGTGACATGGATCCAGGTCCTTATAAAAAGGTATAATATACACCATCTCCTCTCCAGAGAAAGGCTATTTTTATACTAGTCGTACAATTAACTGAGTATAGACGAAAATGATTCACATTTCGTATAATCCTTGTAATCTCGTCAACACGCTTTAAGTACAAGGAGGTCAAATATTGAAGACAAAAACTTACCCGAACGCTGGCGGTTTATAAAGAGGCTCGGTTCAAACCGCTTAGCCACAATACTCTAGCCAACATCTTTTATAGACAATTCCTGGGTCCAAATTACGCCGGAATCATAGCTTCGACATGAGTAATTCTGCTTACCAGTAAGCTTATTTCGGTGGCAGAAGAGCTTGCCAGATAGCATGGGGCGTGTAGGTCTTATCGTGACAACGGCCCTGTGGGGCTGATTCACGAAGGTTGTTTATGTAGACCGACCGTACTTTGAACTTGCCCCACGCCCCACTAATCAAATGATAGGCGCCACGTGGTCACCAATTATCGGCCGGTATCTTCATTTGTTGTTTGTGTATCTCCATCCATGCAGCGTCATCCATGCAAGGTGTGCATTGGTGCCATTGCGATATCTCAGATCGAGGCTCTTTACATTATAACTGTTGTTTATGGAACCACTTATTCGTAATCGGTCGTCAGTAATACAAACCTATCGCCTAAAGCTAGTTCTAAGACTATGGGTGATGAAGCCATATCAAGGAGAGATTCAGAAATAAAGTCGGTATTGATATTGAATTTGGTTAAATCGTCGCAGTAAAAACGCGAGCCGAGCTCAAGCAATGCAATCACAGCTTATACTTCACTAGATTAAGAACAGTTTAACAGTCCTATCTGTTGCCCTCTCCTATCCTATCGGCTCCCCGTTCGACATTACTGGTTGCTACACAACAAGGCCACTCTAGTGCACTCGGATTCGTATTGAAAAGACAGTGTATACCGGTCCATATAATCGTGTTATAACAAGTTATAATCGGTACACATCTGGAACTAACTTATGTATTCTGTACAACATATATCCCTGAATCAGATTTGTAAGATATCTAGACAAATAGACGCCAGAACGATCATTATTTCCCCACTGAAGAACAGCAGCAAACCGAGAATATGGCCGATTTCCTGCCACGCGCTGCGTAGTGACAGTCATTACGTTCGCCGGTTGGCATTGATATCAGCTGTTTTTTCTGCTTTTTTTCTCGTTCTTAAAATGGCATTATTTGATAATAATATTTGATAATTTGATATGTACAAAGTGGTTTTTTTACCTATTATAAAAATGACCTATTTTTTTTTTACCTATTATAAAATGTTGAAAATTATGCAGCTATGAGTCAGTACTCGCCTTTTGCATGTTATGCAGCACAGAGCGAGCTAGAGCTACCCGAAACACGCGCCTGCCGGATCCCCCATTGCCATCTCTTCGCTCGTCACTTTTAAAGTGGGACATTTTCCTATGCCAGCGTTTAGAGGTGAGGTTTCTGCCTTGCAAATGAATCTCATGGCTCTTTGGTCCATAATGTAACGCAGCTACCATTGGACAGTTTATATCATAAGGTAACGTAGCTCCCGTTGGACAGTTTACATCATAAGGTAACGTAACCTTCATTAGACAGTTTATATCATAACGTAACGTAGCCTTCATTGGACAGTTTATATCATAAGGTAACGTAGCTCCCATTGGACAGTTTATATCATAATGTAACGTAGCTCCCATTAGACAGTTTATATCATAAGGTAACCTAGCCTTCATTGGACAGTTTATATCATAAGCTAACGTAGCTCCCATGGGACAGTTTATATCATAATGTAATGTAGCTCCCATTGGACAGTTTATATCATAAGGTAACCTAGCCCTCATTGGACAGTGTATATCATAAGGTAACATAGCTCCCATTGGACAGTTTATATCGTAACGTAACGTAGCTCCCATTGGACAGTTTATATCATAAGGTAACGTAGCTCCCATTGGACAGTTTATATCATAAGGTAACGTAGCTCCCATTGGACAGTTTATATCATAAGGTAACGTAGCCTTCATTGGAAAGTTTACATCATAAGGTAACGTAGCTCCCATTGGACAGTTTATATCATCAGGTAACGTAGCTCCCATTGGACAGTTTATATCATAAGGTAACGTAGTTCCCATTGGACAGTTTATATCATAAGGTAACGTAGCCTTCATTGGACAGTTTACATCATAAGGTAACATAGCCTTCACTAGACAGTTTATACCATAGGGTAACGTAGCCTTCACTGGACAGTTTATGTCATAAGGTAACGTAGCGTTTATTGGAAGTTTATATCACAAAGTAACCTAGCCTTCATTGGACAGTTCATATCATAAGGTAACCTAGCCTTCATTGGACAGTTTATCTGATAAGGTAACGTAACGCTTATTGGACAGTTTATATCATATGGTAATGTTGCGTTTATTGGAAGTTTATATCACAAGGTAACCTAGCCTTCATTGGACAGTTCATATCATAAGGTCTCTTAACGCTCATTGGAAAAGTTCATATCATAAGGTAACTTAACGCTCATTGAACAGTTTATATCATAAGATAACCTAGCCTTCATTGGACAGTTTATATCGTAAAGTAACGTAACGCTGATTGGACAGTTTATATCATATGGTAACATAACGCTCATTAGACAATGTATATCATAAGATAGCCTAGCATTCATGGAACATTTCATATCATAAGGTAACCTAGCCTTCACTGGAGAGTTCATATTGTCAGGTAACGTAGCGTTCATTGGACAGTTTATATCATAACGTAACGTAGGGCTCATTTAGAAATGATCTGGAGTAGAGAAACACTCGAGTTCTGGTTACCAATGGCAAACCGTTTCGCTTCCGACCTTATGTTTCGCCCGCAATCTTTCAGTCGGTAGATCAACCATAGACGCGCATATCCCTCCTTAGAAAGGGAGGACTGGGGGTTAATATGCCCCCCCCCCTCGATCCCTCTGGCTTCTCCTCCCTTGCCCTCTCAGATTCACCCACCACCCCAGCTGTCCCTCTTTAACAATAATTTCTCACCTCCACCCCCCCGTTCACCCTCCGCCTCCGCCTCCACCCCTTTGCTCTTACAGGTTGACCCATGACACCAAACTTTGCCGGTTCAATGATGATACCCCCCCCCCCCCACCCAGCTCCCACATCTCCGCTGAACCTGAGCCTCGTTTGTCTTTCTATATCTACCCAATGCCCCAGTGCCCCAGCCTACCCGCCCCCAGCTTGCCTGCCACCAGCCTGCCCGCCCACCCTCAGCCTGACCCCCCCCCCTCCATCCTGCCCGCCCCCAGCTTGCCTGCCACCAGCTTGCCCGCCCGCCTTCAACCCGACCCCTCATCGTGCCCGCCCCCAGCTTGCCTGCCACCAGCCTGCCCGCCCCCATCTTGCCTGCCACAAGCCTGCTCGCCCGCCCTCAGCCTGACCCCCTCCCCCCATCCTGCCTGCCCCCAGCCTCCCCTCATCCAGTCTGCCACCCCCCTCTCACCGGCCTCCCTCCAGCCTGCCCGCTCTCAGCCTGCCCCCCACCCTCCCAGTGACCCCGGAGCCCCTTTGGTTGCCGTCACTATACAGCTGTGTAATACAAACCAAGCGACACTCGATCACGGCTAAATCCAGTATTTGTTAACTGCATAGATGTTATGTTACTCGCTAGCAACGTTAATATCTTTCAACAGACTCGATGTTTTTATGACATGTCCACCTTTCCCCACAAAAACACATTCTAATCGCCCGCCCATCGCCGTCTCTGTCTCTGTCTCGACACATCCTCGGCCCCGATGTCCTGGCGCTGACTGCTGATAACTGGACCAGCGTAACAACTCCTGCCCAGACGCGCAGCTGCTTGTGGATTCGCTGAATTAAGAGCTCAGTGTCAGGGCGGGCCATGTGTTGAAGGTTCGGAGCGAGGTAAGCATCTTTTTTTTGCGGGGCGGGGGCGCCGGCACATTTTTATTTAGAGGAGGGGGTGGGGGCGCGTCTGCCCCAACTCCCCGGTTGTTTTGCCCTTGAAGCCTATGAAAGGTGACATATGTATACCGCAGTCGTTAGTCATATTACGTATGACCAATGTCGATACGATGAGATCTTGAAACTCGACGTGCAATGACACACTTACGCACCTCCATGACGCCAAGGGAGGGAGTCGGGGGGGGGGCTCTTGATGAAAAGTCCCTGGTCTTGTGGTTAGTGTGGTGAGAGGGCCCCCTGGTGTGGTGATTAGTTTAGCGCACTACACCCCACTAGTTCACATTCTGTACAAGGGCGCCTAATCTGAGGAAATGTATCATCTACTCATATTTTGATCGTTGCGGCAGCTTCCTTTGGCTAACTTATGCCGTCTATGTGCATAAAAGAGACCTAAAACATCCCCCCCCCCCCCCCACACCAACACAAGCTAGAAAAAACGAAACAAGGAACGAAAAGATCCGGCGCTCCCTACGCCGCTGTTCCTTAATTAATAAATTATTAATTATGTAGCATTAGTACGCTGCTCTGTTGTAATTATAAGCATCAGTCTTGTATTATGCTGTATTAATTATAAGTAAGATTATGTTATAATTATTATGTTTTTATGATTATGAGTATTATGTTGTTATATTTATGTGTATTATGTTGTTATAATTATGAGTACTACGTTGTTATCATCATAAATTTTATGTTGTTATAATTATAAGTAAATGATTCTGTGTTAAAATTACGAACAGTCTCATAATTGTAAGCATTGTTGTTGATTATGAGTGGAAGTATTATTGTTATCCTTGTTACTTAAGCATTATAAAATGATAAAAAATAAACAGATTCTTAGTCACAACAGAAAACATTTATTCGCCATTGTTTTATCATGATAATAGTACAAATTAATGAACAGTCTGGAATAGTATTTCAATATCGTTTTAAATCAATAAATATTGGCACTAAAACATTGCTCGAGCAAGATCAAACATTCTCGGAATACCAATGATATGATATAGATCTCACAGTATCGCAGACATGACTTTAACCCACAAGATCCAACTTAATAGGCTTAAATACGGAGAGAAGGTATATTAATATCTAATGTTGAGGTCCATAATGTAGAAACTGCCTTTCACAGTTTAAATCAAGGTTGCGGGAATGGAGTGTAGGAAGGGTGTGTGTGTGGGGGGGAGGGGGTGCTTAACATTCGCACTTTGTATGATCTGAAGATACATCATCCAACGTATATATTATCGGTAAAAACGGGCCACTAAACATAATACGTATACACAAATGCACCACCGTAATGTCTATGTATGCTGTGCACCAGTACATTTTGCATCGTTTGTTATGGCAATGATCTATCACATACAGACACTCATGTGTAGTGGCAATACAATGGCAATACAAGAGCACGTTGTTAAATAAACCTTGATGCCAGACTGGTGCAGCTAATAGGAGAAGTGAGACCTTTGATGACGCAGTACACAAGAAAGCCAGGCAACCTTAACAAGATGTAAAATTAACTAACTATATAGCATTTAACATATGAAAACCGAAACCGCCCCCACCTCCTCTATCCGGCATATTTGGTTCTGCCCCTGAAACCGGCCCCCCCTATCCAGATTTTCTGGATCCGCCCCTGGTCATGCATGGTCACCCGTGCCTGATCAGGCGTTGCTGGGCGACGGGATCTCGTAGTCGGGGTCGAGGTTGTGCATGGCCCGGCCTCCGAGAGCCAGCTTGACGAGATCACAGGCCGTCTGCACGGTCACCTTGGCGTCCGCGTCGCTGCCAAGCTTGGGGTTCACTTCCACCAGATCGAACGCTCTCAATTTGCCGGTTTTCTGAAGAGTCTCGGCGATGTAAACGCCCTCTCTCAAGGTCAAACCGCCGGGAACTGAATAAAAGCAAACGCTATTATTATTATTATTATTATTATTATTATTATTATTATTATTATTATTAATAATAATAATATTATTTCTCAATGTACAAGCATGTGTATGACGTTTCCGACCACGTGTATGCGCTCCAGGTTTGATGAAATGCCAGATCTCTCGTAATAAGCTGATTTTAGTATCTTTCTCAAACAAAATCAACAGCTCCATTCCAGAATGTAATCACCTGATATTTACCACCTCATATTGCTTCTCTATTATTTGCCACCTCGTTAACTCGCTTTAAGTGCTCTATTATTGCATCACAAGCAGAGTGTGAAAATGCCTCAAGAAGATGAAGGGTTTGCAGAGTGGACTAGTAAGCATCAACCGTGGGCTGCTAGGAGCGGCATTAAATTGGATAATTATCACTTACTTGTTAACCACTTAAATCCGTCCTTTCTGTCAGATCGATGCCTATTATAAACTTATACTATTAACTATCTATGAATTAAGTTTCTAATACAATGTTGCGCTGCGATTTTGTTTTTTATGCATTGCGACAGATCTGGCATTACGACAAACCGGGAGCGCGCACACCTGTCATCCATTTGCTGTTAACTTGCATTATCGCTCATGCTCATGACGATCAGATGGCATTTGATCGCAGCTGGCGAGTAACATTTAGATAAAGGTTTTGGTACAAGCTTAGCAAGTTAAGTACAACAATCCAACTGGTACACAATGTTCTAGACTAACCGAAATACAGCGGCTTCAATTTACATGGACAAAGATGCCTTAATTGTCTCATCTTGTCTTGGTGAGTACTTCTCAAAATCTAGTAAAAGTGGTCATAATCTCGACCCCTATCTTACCTGGGGTTCCAGTGCTTGGGGCGTGAGTGGGATCCAAGCCGTCGATGTCAAAGCTGAGGTGGAATGGTTTGTCCAGCCTGCAATATACCATCTCCCATTAGAAGTCTCTCATTCTTCACTTCCTCAATCTCCGCCCCCATCACCTCCGCCCTCCCGATCCGTCTATCTCCACCCCGAACTTTTAGATGTCCAGGACACTAGCTAAATACTGAAACTGGAAGCCGTAAAGGGGCTCTGGGTGGATAACCGAATATGGTTGCTATGCGACAGAACTGAAATGGCAGTGATAGAAGACTAGTACACATTTTCGTTGTGCTGTAAATCTGAAAAAAATATTAATAGAAAGGTTTGCCTGGTACCATACTAGAGTACTTGAATGCGGCAATAAACCCAAACCAAAAGCATTCTCGTTGGGCTTTTGACACCAATGCTCGCTACTTACGTTGGGTTGAGGGCATTGACGACGCTGGCCATACACTGGTGAATGCCCAGCTGGTCCACCTTCTGCATGTCGAAGTGCAGAATGCCAAGGTCCTTCAGCACCTTCCTGCGAGAGACATACAGAAAACATGATGCCGCAGACCAATGTGACAATTGTATGGCGGAATATTAGGGCCATTCCGTATCTAGCACTCTCGCCTGGCACAAAAAGGGCGAGAACGAAGGGGCGAGAACGAGAGGTCGAGAATGCTAGGGCGAGATCGCGATAACAACATTTATATCCGGACAGCTTCTATTGGCAATGCTGGTAAATGGTGTTACATGGGAGGCATGTGTATTGAATTTACAATAGGCTATTAGATAAATTACGTATTGGGTAGCTGAACATACTTCTCGGCGGGATCCAGATCTCGGAGACCGAGATAGGCCAGGTTCTTAGCATGGAGACTGAAAGGGAGGTGTAGCGACATACATAGAGAGCGATACATGGGATAAACAACGTAAGCGGGTCACGAAGCAATAGTCGTCTACTTTCATCGGGCAAGTTGCATCACAGTGTCGTATTTTTTGGTCTTTTCAGGTTGGGATAGAATTTCAGACCAAATATATCATATCACATTTTAATATGATACTAGCAGATTTTTTTTATGATATTAAAATCAGGATATGATCGTCCGACACGAATCCAAAGAAACAAAAACGATGAAAACGGCTACTGTTTATTTACCAAGGTTTAATCCACTCGAATCCGGGTACTTTAGGCATGTAGGGCGCCATCTCGTGAACGAGGAAGGCGAGAGGCATCCCGTGGATATTACCCGACTCGGAGGCGGAGGGGGGGTTGATGTCCGCGTGCACTGTAGCTTTTATTTAAAATGTGGGCGCGTACAATAATAGTGCTTACATATTCTATATACCTTGTTCTATCCGGCGGCTGCCGGTCAGTCAGTCACACCAATCGCTTGGTGGCGCTTCATACACCCAGTCATTGACACCCAATAAGCGAAACGCCACCTGGCGAAAGCCGCTGGTGAAGAATGACCAAATATGAAATGGGGCAATAAACAACAAGAAAGTCTCATTTCAACGGTCTTGATAGTAATGCGATACTTTGTTAGTTCATATGCATGTGAGTTTTGTGGTAAATATGAAGTTTAGGTATCAGAGTACAAAATGACAAGGGTTTGATGGATCGTGCAGTTAACAACACTTAGTCGCCGACAAAAACAAATCTTACACCCTCATTTTCTACATGAGGACATGAGACTTGTGCGGAGCAACAACTGTCTCATATGGGACTAACAGACAGACAGACACGCAGACAGACAGACAGAGACATACAGACATACAGACAGGCAGACAGAGACATACAAACAGACAGGCAGACAGACAGAGACACACAGACACTCTAACACATAGATGCACTGGCAGACAGAGACGGACTGACAGAGACAGACAGACAGACAGACAGATAGACAGATAGACAGATAGACAGAGACAGATTGACTGACTGACTTACTGACGACTGACAGACCTGCGGTGATCGCCTTCCCCGGCAGCCGCAGGATAGAACAAGGTATATAGAATATGTAAGCATTATTATTGCAGGCGCCCACATTATAATAAAAGCTACAGTCGATTCCCTACTAACTTCGAAGGATTTTATCATTGTTACCGTTGTGCCCCTGGAGATGCGGGCTTGCCTGGGGGCACTTGCGCCAAGGACCACGCCTGAAGGGGAAGAGGATATACACGAATTTTCAATTCCGGTCCACCATTTTGATTTTGCTGAGGTCAAAGGTTACGCGGGCATCGGTGCGCATTATGACGTCGCCTGGTGTGTGTCAGTGATGTTTAAAGCTTATTTGACAGCTCTGCGTGGGCGTAACATAGTGTGAATCAACTTGATCTGTAATGCATCTTTATTTCTGTGCAATATCGGAAATGTACAGTTTATGTATGCTAATATATAATATCTTATTATATATATGCGTAGGCCTATGCGTAAAACAACGGAGGTTCATATGCAACACTCACCCGTGCGCTCACTGACATTGAGCCGGCTTTTTTTTCCAGCAGGTGGCTGGACAGTTATAAATATGTATTCCGGGAAATGGGCCCAACCCAAGCCTATCACAGGTTAGGCCCCTCCCCCCCCCCCCCCCCTCACCCCGACCTCTGCATGCACACACACATGATATGGCTTTATCCGGACAACACGCACGCCTTTACAGCAATGAATCAAATAGATGCATTTTATGAATGAAATAGAGTGTGGGTAGTGGTTGGAAGGGGTTGCCATGCAGACCCAAGGCCAGAATTCACAAAACCCTCCGCCCCCCTCCCACCTCTGCCACTCTTATCGTGCCATACAAGCCAAACGGTGAATGAAGCCCTCATACCACGTACTGTTCAAGCCTGACCTATCGTCAATTTGGAACTGCCAAGTCCTTCTGGTCTTTAGTGATTCCTGCTGTGTCCCATAATAAGGTTAATACTTGGGCCCACCCCATTTTCCCTTTCGTTTGTCGTGTGACCGCACCCCTGCCGTGTCATCAAAATTCCTGGACCATCCTCCACCCTGGGACGGATCCAGGAAACTTTGATAGAGGGGGGGCGTATCTCATATGTTAAATGGTATACATTTCGGCCCTAAAGGGGGGGGCGGGGCCTGGTCGGCTATGCCTTGGATCCGCCCCTGCCACCCCTCCTCCCCCTGTCATAATTTGTTTGGGATCACGAGCCATATGAGTCAGTCAGTCAGTCAGTCGGTCAGTCAGTCAATCTCTGTGTTAGTCAGTGAGCCGGTCATTCAGTCTATCTGTCTTTTGCTCAATCTGTCAGGGTATGAAGGGCCAAAAACGGAAACGGAAACTCATTTTTGTGGCAATCAATAAAGTTACCGTTCGCGACAGGCCAGCCCTAGCGGAGTGAGTCGAAGGCGGACACCAGCCCAGTGGTATTAGTTCGAACTTCCGGCTACATCAACCGGTAATGTTTTTCAATGACTAGTTGAAGCCCTCTGCACACGTAGTCCGGGTAGGCTTGCTTGCTCAGCCCCAAACTGATCAAACGCATTCGAATAACTCATACACACACACGGCATAGCTTTCTGTAGCCTGGTTCCGCGGCCCCAACTTCGCTTGTATAATTGTACCAGCTTAGAGTTTCTGAGATTGGGGTTTGTAGAATTGGAGACACAGGCGCCGCAAATCGACTGACACAGGCCAAGGGGGGGAGGGGGGGGGTGGGGGCGCACCGCCTAATTAACGATTAATTATGGACAGGAAAATTCCCTGACCCCTATACCCCTACCACCTCCCTACCCCTGCCCGGCCTTCCACTACCCCCTCCCCTTGCCCCCCCCCCTTACCCCAACGACCTCCCTACCCCTGCCCCGTCGTGCCCTGTCGCTACCACCCCCTACCCCTACCCCTGCTCCTCTACTAATTCCCGGAAATGCTGACATCAGCGGCTCACAACGGGTCGTGGTTTGGGCATTCGTGGAGAATACGGTGGTGTGTCTGGCGGCCGTGGCGGGTTATATCTATATATCTTTCAACAGACTTAATGTTTTTATGACATGTCCACCTTTCCCCACACAAACACATTCTAATCGCCCGCCCCTCGCCGCTCGTCTTGCCGGAAGTTGCGAACTGCTCGCATCGCATGCAAAGCCAGACTGCACGCCCCCAACCTGCCCACCCGGAGCCTGTTCCGCCCCCCCCCCCAACCCCCTCATCTGGACCTCTGTCTCGACACATCCTCGGTCCCGATGTCCTGGCGCTGACTGCTGATAACTGGACCAGCGTAACAACCCCTGCCCGGACGCGCAGCTGCTTCTTCTGGCTTCGCTAAATTAAGAGCTCAGTGTCAGTGCGGGCCATGTGTGGAAGGTTCGGAGCAAGGTGGGCATTTTTTTGCGGGGCGGGGGTGGGGGTGGGGGGGGGGCACCGCCGCCACATTTTTATTTAGAGGAGGGGGTGGGGGGCGCGACTGCCCCAACCCTCCGGTTGTTTTGCCCTTGAAGCCTATGAAAGGTGACATATGTATACCGCAGTCGTTAATCATATTACGTATGACCAATGTCGATACGATGAGATCTTGAAACTCGACGTGCAATGACACACTTACGCACCTCCATGACGCCAAGGGAGGGAGTGAGGGGGGGGGGGGCTCTTGATGAAAAGTCCCTGGTCTTGTGGTTAGTGTGGTGAGAGGGCCCCCTGGTGTGGTGATTAGTTTAGCGCACTACACCCCACTAGTTCACATTCTGTACAAGGGCGCCTAATCTGAGGACATGTATCATCTACTCATATTTTGATCGTTGCGGCAGCTTCCTTGGGCTAACTTATGCCGTCTATGTGCATAAAAACGACCTAAAACACCCCCCCCCCCCACACCAACACAAGCTAGAAAAACGAAACAAGGAACGAAAAGATCCGGCGCTCCCTACGCCGCTGTTCCTTAATTAATAAATTATTAATTATGTAGCATTAGTACGCTGCTCTGTTGTAATTATAAGCATCAGTCTTGTATTATGCTGTATTAATTATAAGTAAGATTATGTTATAATTATTATGTTTTTATGATTATGAGTATTATGTTGTTATATTTATGTGTATTATGTTGTTATAATTATGAGTACTACGTTGTTATCATCATAAATATTATGTTGTTATAATTATAAGTAAATGATTCTGTGTTAAAATTACGAACAGTCTCATAATTGTAAGCATTGTTGTTGATTATGAGTGGAAGTATTATTGTTATCCTTGTTACTTAAGCATTATAAAATGATAAAAAATAAACAGATTCTTAGTCACAACAGAAAACATTTATTCGCCATTGTTTTATCATGATAATAGTACAAATTAATGAACAGTCTGGAATAGTATTTCAATATCGTTTTAAATCAATAAATATTGGCACTAAAACATTGCTCGAGCAAGATCAAACATTCTCGGAATACCAATGATATGATATAGATCTCACAGTATCGCAGACATGACTTTAACCCACAAGATCCAACTTAATAGGCTTAAATACGGAGAGAAGGTATATTAATATCTAATGTTGAGGTCCATAATGTAGAAACTGCCTTTCACAGTTTAAATCAAGGTTGCGGGAATGGAGTGTAGGAAGGGTGTGTGTGGGGGGGGGTGGAGGGGGGTGCTTAACAT